>VYZM01011202.1:21914-74375 GCA_013398915.1 Dromas ardeola | reverse complement strand
ATTTGTCTTTTTTTTTTTTTTTTAATAGAAAATGCTCATAGGTTAACGATCCATTCTTCCTGAAATCTAAGGGAATAGCGGGAGAAAAAAAAGGCCAGTTGTGCTAAGGTGTGGAACTAACCAAATAAATAAAAAAAAGAGGGGAGAGCTAACGAGGTTTTCCTGAGGTGATTATTAAGAGACCTGTTCGACATGTTTTGCAGAGGAATGAAAATAAAGGCCAGGTCTCTGGTGCATTTTAGCAAATATTTGTATCAGCAAAGGTATCTCTTGATTTGACTTTGCAGTCAAACCTGTGCCTTATAGAGGACTGGTAAGCTAAAGGATCAATTCCAATTACTGTAGTCAAATCCATTTAAGACTAATCTTGCCCTTAAAATGAATACCATTTAAATCTGTAATTTTTTTTTTTCAGAATGTGGAGAAGGAAAGTGAAATAATGCCTAAAGATCTTAAGCAACATTTTAAGAAATGCGTAAACTTAGGAGTTACATTCTTGCCTCTTAAGGCTACGTTGACCATTTTATTCCAAGTACATTAATAGTTTTAAAATGTGAGGTAATTCTACCCTTTGATAGGTATTAAAAAGCGATACCTTTAAGAGGTATATTGTGAATCTGCTTCACATTAATTTAAAGATATCTTGCCACAGTTTTATGATTCAGAATTTTTTATTTATAAGCAATTCATGATAATAAAAATAAGTTTGATGAAAGCAGCTCTGTGCAAATAAGAAGAATAAAAAATCAGCAGGAATAATGATGAGGGCAAGCTGAGAGATTTCCCTTTATCTGGGCCCAAGAATAGATCTTTTTTTTTTTTATTTTACTCAGGCTGAGGACACAAAATACACATTAACCTTCCTATTCTACTGAAATTGAGGTGCAGATAAAATTCCTGTATTAAGAGTTTCAGGTACAATTCTCTGTTCTCCTCTATGCCTCAATTCAGTATCAATACAAGTTGTACCTGAACACATCTGTTCAGCATCTATGTCAGTGACCAATAGATTAATTTTCCAGTTACAAGCTTCAAGCAATACTACTGAATTGTACGATTCAGAAGCTGGTAACCATATATACTGTATTTCCTTCTAGAGGAAAGTTGTGATGTTGTCCCTATTTAAAATTTTTTAATTTAATTGCTTTGTTTCTGGTCTGCTCATTTTCAAACTCTGTTTTATTACACGGCATAGCTATGGCTTCTTCAAATTCTGCATCCCTTTTCTGAACCATATGTTACCTGATGGATGTCCTGACTGTAGGTCCCTTTATTTATCAGACTTGGTGAAGAATAATCTCATGTTAACTTTCATATCTGCAAATCCATTTGTGGTTAGACTGGTTCTTTTCTACCTGACTTCCATTGTCTGATTTCTATTTGACCTAAATGGCTATTAAAGCAGATTTATTGTTCTACTTTTCAATTATCTCCCCAAATATGCTGAGCTGGGTTGGGTTTTTTTTTGGCTTTTCAGGGATGTTGACAATGATCAATGGCCTTCATTTTATTCAGATTAATTTTCAGTACTTTTCTCTGTCATTCATAATTGAGTTCCACTATCAATATTCTCCATGTATATTGAGTAAGAGCAAGATTGCATTGCCGACGGTGCTTCCGTAACTATCTGTGTTTATAGTGGACCATGTTTCTTTCCAGTCCAGTCTTTGAAAGGCTCCTTTGGGCAAACTTTTAAACAACTTTACAGAGATATTTTTTTTTTTCTTTCAGTTGGAAAAAAATCTTTACTTAATGACAAGAAGCCTGATTTTCAAGTTTGACCTAGTAAAGAGGCATTGCAGGTCAACACTGATCAGTTATACCAAGGCAGTTAGTTACTTCTTTTTGCAAAATGCTTATTGGAAACCTTTTTTTATGACTTTACACTCTGTATTGAAGTACGGCTTATGCAAGATTTATTGTATGCTATAGGTGTTTTTTTTTAAATAAATTTGTCTTGATTAATTCCTTTTCTTGATATCTGCACAACAGATAATTTGCCCTGTATTTGATAATGAGTTTTGGTTTTTGTTCTTTTCTCCTAAGGAAGTTTTTTTTTATATATTTCTGGACAGATTCTGAGTTTTCATATAGCTTAATTGCTGCAACTAACACAGAAAGAAGAAAGTTTTTAAAGCAAAACTGCAACATTAATTATCTCTGACATGGGCTCAGGCACTCCCTCATCAGTTCCTTGGGCAGTAGAAAACCACAGTTTCTGTCCTATCACTCCAATTATGATTTGCAGCTCCACAGACTAGGAGCTGATGCAGGTGCAAGAAGGTAGTCAGTCCTGTATAGTTTTTTTCAGTCATCCCCTAGAACAGTATAATAGCTGTGTATCATGCTAATGAGTCATCCTTCTGGCTGTTGGTTACTCAGCACTTGGGCTGAGCATAAACCATGAGCAAAAGTAATCAGTGAATAAACACAGGATGAAAAGCAATGATTGCGCACGTTTTGATTAAAAGGTCAAGTGCAAAGCAGAAATGATGATGACAAATGGAAAATATTTTCTCTAAAATAAATAAACAACTAAGATCGATTCCATAGCCTTTATTATAATGTTGAAATTGCTTAAGCTAATTGTGATAAATGAAGCTAAACGTAGCGTGCCTCCTGATTGAAGATATTCTTAGAATTTTGTTGTGCCAACATCCAAAGCCAAGTTTGCCAGAGCCCTTAAAGACAGGGTATACCCACTTGCTGATGGGTTTAGGGTTTCATACATTCATATATATATATATGTATAAAATATATCTATGTATGTGTATATATAAATATATGTATCAAGTTGCGTATATATACCTTTATACATACACCTTTACATATACAACTTTGATGTCACTAGAGTGTACTCTATTTTAGATTAAATCTTTTCTACAGGGGTCAAATTGTCATGTCTTCTTTAAACTGGGGTATGGGATATGGATGAAGCCTACTGACAACCTATAAACCGAAGTAGTGACCCAAGACAGAAATATGTTATCGTAACCACTTACTTAGGAAGGTATATATGTGATCATGCAATCTGTAGGGAACCTGGGTGATCTAAGTTGGACACATAAGTTGTTTGAATTAATGGCATACTGTTAATTTGTCATTTTCATTTCCGAGTAATTTAACTTTGTATTGTAAAGAAATGTAGTTTAAACATAAACTTTAAAACGTATTTATGTCTTATGCTAGGGTCTTTACAGCACTTCTCCAAAGTGCTCAATGTACCTCAGGGAAAAAATGATAAGGAAGGGAAAGCATTTGAGAGTTAAATAATGAACACTGGAAGGAATTTATTGATTTGATAGAAGGTTTAAACTTCAGGTACGTGATAGAGTGAACACTAAAGAGAAATTCATTAATCAGAAATATGGAAGAGCAGTATTTAAGATGAAAATGTGTTGACCTCAATGCCGTGTGTTTGAGTGTGCTGAGAGCAGTAATCCCAAACGTGAATTTCTGCCAATTTATGTACAGCGCAGCACAGTGCCATTGCTGTGAATGTCAAAGCCTCCCAGTGATACAAGGGTAACGGGCACGTGTGAACGTAAGTAACTTCTATTTGTATTTGTGACAGATTAAATTCTTCTGCATATAGCCACTTTGTAGAATACTAATAGACGAAAGAAACAAAGTTAAGTAATTTTGCAGTCAAAGTAGATCTGACTTTATCTGCATAGAGTTCTTTACTAGATCTTTATAGCTGTGTGGTCAAACGTAACCACATTTCACATTACGTGTGGCTTTATCTAAAATATCTGTTAGGTTCTGTGATAAAAGCTCTTCTGCACACCCATAGAGGAGCTCAGAGAGACAATGGCAGGAGGGGGAGCGCAAATAATACCCTGACAGCTGCTTCCAGGCCCATCACTGGGGGGTGGGAGACATTATGGGATGCAGGGGAAAAGCAGTTTGGGATTGCACAGGATTTATTATGGGATTTTTAGGGGAGGAACGTTTGGGAGGGGGTTAAGTTATTTGGGGAGGAACAAGTGTAGGAAAATAAAGGGATAAGGGGATAAAAAGTCTGATTGCATGTAAATAGTGGGCTGGTCAGTACGCTGGTCAGCCCGTTTTCGTGTGAGCACTCTGAGTGTCTGTGCTTTGTGTGGCTGACCACTTATATATGTGTCTGCCCACTTATATATGTGTGTACGTGGTGTATATGTACCCTCTGTGTGTATGTGCCTGCTGGGAACACACCTTCAACCTTGCCACTGGCTGGCCCTGGGGGCATGGTGCAGCAGCAGTCTCACCCCTCTCGGGCTGTTGGATCTGGTGTGATGTATCTTCCTCTAACAGTATTAACCTTTAAAACTGTCATCAACTGCTATTAAAAGTCATAATTCTGAAAAAAAAAATCACAAAATGATGAAAACGAAGAACCATAACTCATGTAAACCATGTGTATGTGGTTCAGTGATGGAATTAACAGGGAATTCCCAAAGTTAGAATATCCAAAATTGCATTTTTATAATTCTAATATCACTTTGCCTAATTTTACATAATAAAATATAACTGGATAAAATGCATCTTTCTTATTTTTTCTATGTTATCCAGGCCCACTTAATTTCCTGGTAGAAATTTCAGGACAACTGGTATTGCTTCAGCGTTCTGTTTATTTATACAGAATCCTACAACTGGAATATACTACTATTTTAAACTCCGCTTTTAACCCTAACAGCCTTTGTTTCAGTGCATGAAGGATTAAAGTTGCTAATCCATGAACATGAGAAATTGCATGTCATTTTGAAAAGAGCCTGAGAAATGTTGGCCAAGGTACTTCAATATTTAAAACTGTAGCTGGGCTTTTAGTGAGACTTTGAAAATCACCTCCATGGCACTTACGAATTTCAAAGGGAGATTTGAAAGCGCTTATTCCTGAATTTTTTTATGTACCTATTCTGTCTATAGATACCTTTGAAAAGCTGGATCTGAGGCATTTTTCAGATTTTTCCTCATATTGCCTAGTGAAATGTTTTATTTTTGTCCCTCTATGAAATGATAGTATAGATGGCAGTGCAGGCATTACAAACATAGCATTTGACCCGAAAGGACCAAATCTCCATTTCGTTTGAGCGCATTTTCTTCTTTTTCTTCTCCTGGGTTTTGTTTGACCTCCAACTCATGATATTTGCTCTTGGAGCTTCATGGAAAATGCATTTTCCAGGGTCAAGGCTCCTGCTGTAACCTCCGGGCACCTCCGCTGTAGCTTTTACTTGGCTTCTTAAACAGCTTTGGTGTGCTGTACTACAATAACCGTATGCACTTCTCATCTCTGCTGCCTTTCCACTCTCCCCTGGGGTTGCCTCAGGTTTCCCAGAGCAATATGCATCAGACAGTGCCTCTGCTCTTTCAAACATGGTGGTGTTTTTTTTCTGGTTCAGAGATAAATCTGATATCATCAGAATACGAATGCTTTTATATTATTAAAAATGACTTGGGAAGCCTTGGGTTTGGCTCATGAAATGGCTTGAAGTGACCCAGTCCACTTTGGGCAGTGTAATTTCTGTCACCAACCCAGTTAATACAGTTTGAGGAGGTTAAAGGAAACATTTAATCTTTCTCGCTTGTTTACTTGCAAGCATTTTGTTATGTTTTCCATAGCTTCTGGGCTTATAAATCGGCTTGTGTCCTCTTGCTGTTCCTGTGGAGGGATGCCCTCCTACTCCGTGTCCTCTTATTGCAGCTGGAGTGTTTGTGGCCTTCGACCCAATGTCTCTGCAGAGATATCTCTTAAATGAGATCCTCTGCCCCGATGGTTTCATTTTCCTCTTACTTTTGACCAGTTTTTCTGTTCTCTAGGACTTTCTCTTTCTCTGAAGTCCCAGGCAGCACAGCCACTCTGGCAGTCCAACCCAAGCCTCGGGATAAAGAGCAGTCTCCCCAGGTGCCTTCTGTGTTCCCCAGTTCCTTCGCCTTCATGGGGATACCTTTAACTCCAGGTTTAAACTCTTACACTGATGGAGGACAGAAATGAACACAAGCCTATTTAGCTTGAAGGAGAAGAACTGTAGTGAGAAGCAGCTGGCGAGAAATTCCAAACAGGGCAGCGAAGGAAAAAAAAATACCCCAGAGCATTTAAAACAGAGGAGCAATGGTGAGACTTGTATGAATCTGACGATAAGGAAGGAGAAATGTCAAGGTATAAAACAATAGAAATAACTTTTCTTAAATAGAAGGGAGTATGAACAGGAGAAGAAAATCAGAGATGTAACCTGGATGAGAAGAAAAAATTCGTCACTGACGCTGAAGGTGAGAGACCTGTCTCTAGTCTGAGTCGAGAGGCCTGGCATAGCGGGAGGGAAAACTGGGAAGAGAGATTCCTCTGTGTAGGAAAGTCAGGACAGAGAGTCAGGGGGGAATGATGCTTGGTTCAGAAATTTAAGGTCCTATTGAACGCATGAGGTGTTGAAATAGAGAGACAAAATCTGAGGAAACATATTGTGATTAAAATACTTACTGTATGTTACAGTATCTGGAAAGGACAGCTAGTGATGAAATCAACAGGCCATGTTAAAGCCCTTTTTTTCCCCTTGAACGGAATATTTTAAATAGAAAGGCAATTATTTATTTTTTTAAAATACAAAGTTAACTGTGAAATGAAATATACTTCCTATTCAGTTGAATTCCCTACTTATCAGCCATTTCACCTACCGTGCCGTGTACCTCATATACAGAATCAAAATTACCATCTGCTAAATCAAATGAAAAAAACAGTGAATCAAGTACATTGCCTAGAAAATCAAATCAATATAATCAGATACATTCAGAACCAGTAAATCATCTGCATTTAAGTTCTTTTTTGTTCAAATATAAAGCTCTTAATATCCAAAGATAAATGTATTTGTTTACATAAGTACATATACTAAAATATTACCATTTATCTTTCAGTTACCTCTAGAGAACCTCAAGCATTTTAGCAAGGTTCTAAGACTGTCTGATGTATCTTTTTAAGCACTTCATAACTTGGAAAGGTAACAATATATATATATATTTTGAATAACACTACCAAGGTATTTATTTGCTCGGTTTTAGCTAACATAGGACAGCAGTCTTAACACACCAGAACATTGTAATTTTTTTTCCCCCTGGTTTGTATTTGTATAGTACCATGCACTAGGAGGATTCTTTATTACTTTTTATTTGATTTCAGAGACAATATAATGCAGAGGTTTAATCTTCAGATCAAAATTTCACTTAGCTCTAGAGGGCAGTTTTAAAGTGTATGTAGCATCTCCATTTAAGGTTGCATTTTGTGAGAAGCTGTTTTTAAAAAAAAACACCTAACTGGTTAAATTTGAAAAGAATGCTTACCTAGGTATCTTTCCTACTGAACTCTATAAATCCCTGTGAAACGACCTTAGGGATAAAGCCATGCAGCACTGTAGCAGAGATGCCTGAATGAGATGTGAAAGGCCCTGAGACTGTTACAATATACAGTATTGTTTTGCAGGGCTCTGCCATCGCTGGTTAGCTCGGGTGGGGAGACCAGCACATTTGTATTGCATCTAGCCCTCCTGTGAGTTATACAGGCTGCCCTTTGTTGTACCCTACCATAAATTCATATGCAGATTTTCCTCAGCTGTTAATTTTCATCCTAAAGTTGTCTAGGGAAAAAAGAAAAAGTACAAAGAGCAATGCCTCTGTTAATACAGAGAGAGAGAAAAAGTATTTCCAGCATTACACAGGTTATTGAACTAAGCAGCATTTGTCGCAAAGGAATTCTTTTATATTCCTTACTATACATATTCAGTATCTCAAGAACCATTCTGAAATACAATATATCTACAATCTATCTAGCTTTTTACCCTGAGCTGTGTGCTCTGCTGTCCTCGTGCATGCACTGAAGAGTCAGGAGTTCGACAGGTGGGGTTTTTTACATGGTATGTTCCTTTAGAGATGGTAAGTACAATATATTAATATAATAAGGCCACTGCAGAACAATTGTAGGATGTATAAAAGAAGTTCTAAGTAACACTCACATGATGATTTCACTTCCCAAAGCCAATTTAAAAGGTACAGAAGAACTCCCAAATGTTTGGCGAATGAAGTATATCCATCATCTTTGATAGCAACTTTGTCTCAATAAGGAACTTAATGAATCCTTTCCTGTTTATTTGGTTTGTAATTTCAGCACTCCACTGAAAGACTATTTTTAACCACGTGGTTTCCTTTCATAAGCTGTCATTTGAGCATACCTTCTCTTTCCTCTGAGCTTATTAGAAAATCTAATAACTCTTTCAAACAAATGTGTTTGTATGCATCCTCAAGTGTATCCTTCCCACAATTGACTACAGAATCTATTTGGACAGTACATATGTAATATTGAAGTACAGTATGTATTTTTCAAAACAGGTTGGACCGTTAAGTAGTGTAGGTTAAAATAATTAATAATTTTTTAAAAAAGTCCTTTAGGTAACGTAGTACTTTTTAGAACACTTCCTTCTTGGTCCCTAATGAGCTCAGTAAAACCACAGAACAAATTCTCTTAAGTTTGCATATAATTAAAACTTTCATAGAAATCCTGGATGGAGATCTCTCTCTCCCTCTGAAGCCAGCAATGGGTCGTGATTGTGGAATTTTGTTTCCCTAATGCTTGTATTCACTTGGCTGTTTGCCCTGCTACCCGAGAGCCTAATTTGGGGTTGATGTTGTTATTAACGGAGCCGCTCCACGAAAGCTGTGTCCTGCTGTCCTTGCTGATGAGAGGTGACTTTGATGGTCTCATTGAGTGGACATTGCAGCTTTGATATTTCCAACAGGGGACAGGCGTTTGGAAAGATACTGCAAGACATCTGTTGGCATACAGCTCTGGAGCAGACTCTTTTGCCTATTCAATTTTTACATAATGCTCTGAAGGCGCATTAAAGAAATTGCTAGGAGAATGATAAATCTTAGTCAATTTAAGTGTCACAGTGAAAGTAACTTCTCCTGTAGTAAAGACCAAAATAGCACAAAAGGTTACAGGTGAAAATTAGTGCCCCAAAATGATATCTGTTTGCTGTGATGTCTTTGTTGCCTTCTTATAAAATCAAAACGCTTCTTCACAGGAAGCGCTAGGAATTCCCAGATTGGGTTTTCTGCTGCTTGTGGGGCAGAATAATAGTTGTGGAGAGAATTTAATTCTGCTTCTCTTGAGTCAGCCTTCCTGTTGAAGGGGTTCAGTCTGGACAAACCGGTTCTCTGAACGTCTGTTTGTCGCTCTTTTTCCTGGCAGACAAGATGTGTGGCCTTAGAGTGCTTCTGAACTGCCGTCAGGCCTGGTGATGACAGTTTGAGCCCTTTTCCTTCAGCCTCATTTCTCTTTCTCTCTGAGTTACTACAGCGCATGCCTGCCACTCCAGTAGCTGCTTTAACTACCTGGAAGTACAATGCTGAACATCTTCAAACACATAAGCAAGTGATCTGACAAAAAGATAAGTCTTGGCTCAATTCCACAAGACAGTTCATATCTCAAGGTCTTAGAGGTAAGATCAGAAATAAAGTTTTATGCCTAATGCGCATCATAGGTACAACTGAGACACCCAAGTTGAGAAATGTGATGGTAAGAACTCTTCCTGTGTATTCATTTGCATATGTGAAATGCTACATAAATGCTGTAAAGATGCACCCACCCTTGCTAGTAATTCATCCTAAACAGAAGACTCAGCAAATCGACTCCTGACTGCCTAGAGGTTACTTGCCGTACACTACTTAATCAAGAGCCTAGGGTCCAGTAAGAATGAGAGGCTACAGAAGGCCAGTGTGTAGCATTTCATGGGATGGCTACAACCAGCTTCCTGCTCAATTCATGCTTCACAAATCCCTGTCTCTCTCTTAGCTTTGTCTCTATTTACCTGAATAGCAGACGTGGTCCTGGCCTTGGATGCTTGACTGAAGTTGTGCAGGAGTCTATAGGATGCCATAAGGCATCTGGGTTTGCTAGCTGTAAGCTGTTACAACCACAGTCACTGCAACTGGGGCCTGTGTTTCTGTTCCTCGGCTCCCTTGGTCCCCCCAAAAGGGGTAGCGATAGTCCCTGCTCACACAGACAGGCGTACCAGTACTTGCAAAGCTCTGGCGCAGTTCAGTAACGAGCACTGCAGAAACCAGAGGGAGATGCTGGGCGCGGGCAGTGCATGCAGCCACACGATGAGCAGTGGTGGTACAACAAAGTGACCACACAGCATGCAGTGGTTTAGGGAATACGGCCACAACTCCTGTGGGAAAGAGGAGTTTATGTCTGTGGTGTGTTCAAGTTTATGTTCATGGCGTAAACAGCCTTGGGGGGCTGGCTTAAGATGGCACTTTAACTTATAATGACTAGTTTTGCAATCTCAGTGCCTTTCTTTTGACAGACTTCAATTTTTTATGCGCTAAAATTGTGGAAGTGTCCTGATTTTATTAATTTATATCCTTTATACAAGATGTAAGTCATACGCAGAACAACTCAGGGGCCCGGGTCAGTAAAAGGGAGTCAGATGTGTTGGGAATGTTGCATATTAAAACCTGTTCCACAGGCAGGATTCAATAACATAACTTTTCGAAAATGAATAGCAACTCAGGAAGATCCTTTCTTAATATGTCACGCTGCTCATGTAAGGCTTTTATTGCCCGCTGAGGATGCTGGAGTAAATTAAGAAAACCGGTCTTTTGGGTGGGGGTGCTGAGGCAGGACACTTTGTTCAGCAATAGACCAAAACCTTGGAGTCATGTGTGGCTCTCCACAAAACTAATACGATAGCGCTATCCACTTTTCACCTCTAACTTTACCCTTTTTCTGAAATGACATGTAGTTTTGAAAGAAAAATCAAGTACATTTCAAATAATAGGACATATTCTTGTACCTGGGAGAATATACTTATTCTAAGAGATACTCAAATTAAATCAGATCCCTATCTATAGACTGTAGGAAGCTCATTAGTAAAGGGAAAGAAATTCTACCAATATTCAGGATACTCAGGTTTTGATCATTTTTAACAATCTGGGAATTTTACTGCTTCTGCCATTCATTTTGGCTGTGGTTTTGTGCCAGACATTTGGAAGCAAGTGCCCCAAACTTAGAAGGAGAAAGAAAGATAATGTTGAAAAAGTCTGATCAATTCCACGTTTGCTCTTCCTTCTGAGCAGAAGACTGAATATGCCCATAAATTAAACTAAACTTGACTGGGTACCATTGCTGCTAGTTCTAAATTAACAGATGAGAAATCTGCTACAACAGCATCCCTTCTGATGCTGCCTAATTTAAATTAATTGCCTGTCTGCGAGTCCAAATAAAAAATTAAGAATGAGACTAAGCCTGCAGTATTAATATTGCACCTAACTATTTAATCCTGCAAATTGTTCTTCCAGAGCTCGGCTTCCAAGGACTATTGCAATGAGGTTGTGTGTGGGTTGTGTTTCCAAAGAAAGAAAACATTGCCCTCTCTCCACTTCAGCATCTTCCCTTACGGAGAGAATGTACTGCAGCATCACGTTTCCCTTCCCCACTGAAAATGACTTTCTCTCGCAGCAGAGACATCCTTTTACTGTATCGTCATGGTCCCAGTGCTTTGATGGTGATGGTATGGTTTTGCTCACAGCTACAACATACACAGCTTGGGCAGCCCTGCTACCCAAAAGCAGTCCAGAGCTCGTAGGCAGAAATGTGCAATTTTTTAACATACAAAGAGAATTTGTGTGTTCTGGAAACAAGTTTTGTTGCAGGCTATTTCCCCAAAATACAGGGAAGACGAACAGAGTGGGACTCATTCCTGGTCAATTAGCCTCAACAAAAAGTAGAGTCACCGACTTGCAGAAACACTCAGCGCTTTTGGGATACTGGAGCTCCTCCTGCTCCTTCTGCCTGAATTCTGAATTAGTGTCTACAAAGAAGAAACACACTGTTAGTGAAACTCCATGTTAAGCGTTTCATGCTGTATTCTCTAAGGATGTGTAGTAAAGTTATCCGGAGTGTTGAATGCTTTTCAGGCATTTCATTCTTAGGGAACAATTTTTGGTCAAGACCACCTTCTTTAGTCTCAAACCTGGTTGTACGTATCTTTGCACCAACACCTGCAAAATACTTGCCTCTACCCATGTCCTTAAAGTAGTGCAGCTGAGTTCCCATCTTTTACTATTTTTCTTGTACTCGATTGTGCTTTCCTTCCGCCTCTGAACACAGGCACCAGTGGCAGGTGCAGTCCAGATAACAGCCCTGCAAGGACTGTTAACTGGTGTTTTCCTTGTTCTTGTATGGGTAAGTGGCCAGAAATTTTTCTGCTGCCTTTCTATCATCTTTGTCCTCCCACCGTTCCTTTTATTCCAAGATCTACACTTACCTTTTATACATGTTCAGGTATTAACGTTCTGGGTGCTGATGAGGCTCAGCTTCACCTGATCTACAACTCCCTAAACTAACTCAGGAGAAAAAAAATCCCATCTTTCACATGAGGATCATTGCCTGCATGGGCAAAAGGAATATTAACTCTTCTCTACCTCACTCAGCTGGTTTAAAATCTTTCTGCATCAAACTCAGCACACTTGTGCTATACAGAAGAGAGCTTAGCCTGTAGAATTGCATTTTACAGCTTTCTCTGATACCTTGTGATGATGTATTCTGAAACTGGGTTTCAAACCGAGGATTTCCTGGGGTTCATAATCCATATTCTCATGCTCTGAGTAGCCATTGATGGGAGTTTTGGTTTATTTCCAGAGATTAGCCAAGGAATGGTGCATATTTATACTATGCATTTATACTAATGCATGTTTATAGGGAGTGTGTAGTTACACCAATGCAGCTCATCTACCCATAAGGCATTGCACTGTCATAGCTGCCCTGCATGACTTCAGTACGAAGAAGTCCTTGGCTGGGATGACGATATTGATTGGCATCCCGCGTGGTTGACCAGGGAATGCTTTTCACTAGTGATGCGGTTTGCTCGGTTATAGATTTGATTTAATAGGTAAGGGATCTGAATAAGTTGGTTGTGACTTTGATGCAGTATACAGCATCTCTAATTTGATAGCTCATTAATCTGCCAGCTTTAACTAAGTAACAAATTGCAGCTTTCATCAGCCCCAGAAATAAAACAAGATGGAGCCTGGGTGCTCTCTACTTGCCATACCCTTTCTCAGTAATTACATCGTTTGGAGAATATAAGCTTCTACATTGTGACTCTTTCCTTAAAGTTGCAGCATTAAAAACAGGTATTTAATGCTAGGCAGGACTATATGAGATTTGCTAGTCAGCAATTCTGTCTTGAAAAGTAATGTTTTCACAAGCAGCCTAGTACTTCTAGGAATATCAATAAACACGGCCTGCTGAAAAAGTGTTCCTAAATCTAGATACACCTACAGCTTTCTCAGTTTCTCTGGCCCTTCTCTACTTACTAAGGCAGAATTCGTATGTGATAGCAATGTGTTTTGACATAGGCTGACTTGATCTGAAAGGCGTTTTGGGTTTTTTAAAAATATTATTTTAATATCTGGGGTTTTTTTTGATTTCTCTGAACACTTAACAGTTCATCTTTGTATGCACAACTAAACATGGATACTTCTAATTATCAGTTAGTAATTTTAAAGCCTGTCCAATGTCCAGTGCAGTGGAAATCTGTTCCAGTATTGTCACTCAAATTTTCACGGTACTGGCACACTGGAAGTACAGCACGTTCAGAATATCTAACAAGTCCCAGAACTTTCCACTCAAAGCCCATCAACACTCTTCAAAAATATTACAGCCAAAGTGTTTTAGCAAGGCTTTTAAGATTGAAAGTATTTCCATTTTCTTGAAAAGTAAAAGATGTTGACAAATGAATTTACTAAATATTGATGAGAATGATAAGGGAGATACAAGTAAAAAATCATTCTTACATGATGTGTATGATCTAGTATGGAAAAGTGAGAATTTTTATCTGAAAGTAGAGAGTGATTTGTGAGGTTATGGAACAGATTTCCATCGTTTCTGTAAATTATCTGTCTTTTATTTTCATTGTAACTGAATCTGGTATTATACATAAATGGGATTAGTATTGGAAGAACAATAGTCATGCTAAATATTGGCTATGTCTCTGCATTTGAAGAGGTCTCAACGTAGTACAGTTAAACAATCCATAGTGCATGCAGAAATAAAAAAAATAAGCTAAAAGTGGAAAGTATGGAGAAAAGCAAACTCACTGGAGACAAATCAAAGATGAACGTCTAGCAAGAAATCTGAGTGAAAGACACGTATTTTCTTCATACTCCTTTTTGCTGTCAAACTTGTTTCTAAATGGAATTTAAGATACAGTTTTAAGTATGCGTTAACTTAGCGAGGGAGCATGAGTGTATTTCATTATTCTAGGAGAGACTTGATCAAAACAAACATATATTGTACTGAGATCCAAGTAGGAAGCCGGGGTGGAGGAGGGGGGGATGATTTGATTTCCAGATAAAATGGTCCAAGAAATTTAGAAATGTAAATTCAGTTAGGGAAAATGCATCCCTGTGCCGAGAGCTAGCACAAGCCCTAGGCACCCTTCAGGCCTGCTTAAGTCCTCTGTGAAGGCTAATTAGCTGCATAGCATGAATTTTCACTTCCAGATAAACATGCATTTTACAAACAGTCTACAGAACAAGAATTATTTATTGGACAAGTTTGTGAATAATTTGAAGTATAGGATGAACTCAGTCATTTTTAAAATTCATTTACAGACAGTTTACAAGTGGGTGGGGAATAAAGAATCAATCTTAAGAAATATTTGTTTAAAAAAAAACCCTGATTGCTCTAGCTGCTAAAACAAAAAGCTCAAACATGCTTCATGGTAGGGGAAACAAGGACTTGCGCTACTTGGGGGGAGCACAATGTCTCTAAACCATCTTCAGTGTGCCACAATAAAATTTTTACTATTTTATATTTTGGATCGAAACATGTTTTCCCCCATGGGGAACGCAGAGCTCTCAGTTTTGGGGAAGCGTGTGGACAGAGTGGGATTTTTATGGTGTGGGTGCCCAGGGGTGGGCTCCTCATTCACCCTCCTCCACTACAGGAAGGTTGGTAAGGGTCTGACCCCGCAGAATCTAAAATTAGTTCTATAAAAACCAGACGACATAAGGATATTCACTTAATTCTTCTCTTTTCACAAGCAGAATGAAGTAAACCTTTATAGTTCTTTAGTGAATGTTATGGGATATATGCCAGGATACATGTTATGGGATGCATGTCAGCTGTACACATATTTGTGCTTTCACACACACGCACTTTGGTAACAGGAACAAGATCACCAAACTCCTTTTCAGGCTGAACACAGAGCAACTGGGCAGCTCAATTTTTTATAAATCAGCCTGAAAGCACAGGTTTCTTCTACTTTTAGGTACTTATCCTCATTTCTAACCATAATTAATTCATGGCTCGTTTATACTCATTTGTCCTTTTGCCAATATTTTACTGGTTGCCTCAGTAATTTTTCTCTCCCTTCATGTTTACATACCCAGATATATTTATAGGGAACAGTCATATCCCTTCTTAGCTATTGTTTTGAGAAGCTGAACAAGCCAAGCTCTTTTAATCTCTGCTTGTAAAATAAATTATCATTTATATTGCACAAGGACACTTGTTTACTATGAGGTTTTTTTTGTTCTGGTCTACACTTTAATTATTCTTTGACTTTCTTATTTGTGGGGAACAAGCAAGAAAAAAAATTCGGTAAAAAAAAAATCACAGGCAGTATTTTCTGTGCCGAAGCAGGCCTGGGACCCACACCATCGTATATATAAATGACAGCTGGATCAACGTGTGCAAAAGCTGATACACTTATATTGCTAGAGAGCATTTGGGATGGGCTCTTTTAATTCATAATAGCACAGTGGATGTTAGAAAGTGGAATTTGCAAATTCATGCCAGGAAACGCCAACTCAGGAAAACATTTCCTTTTAGAAGCTAAACTGAGTAAGTTATATCTTTTGTGTAAATTCAGCAGGGAAAATTTCTGAATTCAGTAACTGTAGAAACTACTTGCTGCAGATGCAAATTTCCTTACTGTAAGTTCAGCTTACAGTGACTTGACACTGAATGAAAAGGAAGATTTCCCTGCTGGTGGATATCCCAAAACTTTAACGTACGTGTTTTGTCCCAGATGGGCTCTTGATTGCGATAAAGAGCCCAGCATAGCAAATATTCATAAGGAAAATATCTGATTTGATTTGTATTTGAAATTGTTTTCTTCCTATAGGACAGATGAAAACAAAACATTTTCTAAATTTAATGTTTTATTTGGGGAATGATGTGCACAACTTTTCACCCACTGGTGGCGCAAACCTTTGTGGACGCAGCAATGCCCCCTTGTCCTCTGCTGGCCGTTTCTGCCAGCGCTGCCGCGACACTGGGGGTGCAGGGCATCCTCTCTCAGAGCGGTCATTCCGCCTTAGGAGTGATGGATTTGTCTGAACCATAGCAATGCTCATGGTGGAGAACGAGGAACTCAGAATTACAGTGAGACCCAGTGGGCATCTGGTTAGCAATAGGTGTTAATCCTCAGGTAGAACAGAGTTTTGCTTAGTGGTGTTTTGTGCTATCCTAGTGCAGTGCAGTGTCATGCAGCTGTAGCAGCAATAGAAGAAATATGGTGACAGTTATGTGGGATGTTCTCTGGAGTTAAACCTTCTGCTTGGTAGAAATTAGTAACGCCAGTGAAGCTTTAGGCAACAGCGCCAAATGGCTTTTTTCTTTTTCTTGTTGGCTTACTCCTTCCAGTGCCCTCTTCTCAGCTGCTAGCTGTGCTTGTGGCTCACCATAAATGATACTACTTTTCTTTTCAAAATTCGTACGCAGGAAGAAACAAGATTTTGGACACCACATTGTAGGACACAGAAAATAGCCCAGAACCAGAAATAGTGGGATTGCTCTGCAGGTACCTGCAAGTGTGGCTGTACAAGCCAGCCCAGCTCAAGAAGCAACATGGCCATGTTTCCTGGCAGTAAGCTGGATTTAAGTGACTTTGGGTTGATGAGAGGGTTTATAACCTTCACATAACTGCACCTCCACACATGGATGGCTACAGTATTTTCAAACGCTTGCACAGCACCATACTATCATGTGGATTTATCAGCTCAAAGCCAGCTGAAGGATCTGTACGTACTACTTCGTTACTTGATGTAGACATACTTTAATTCACTTGTTAACATCGCTGGTATTACTAGTTGGACTGACACTAGTTTCCAGGGAAGCTGTTTAGCCTATGCTTTGGTTAAATTTCATGCAAAGGAGACATTTGGACTTCGCAACACACTGACAAATAAATTTATAGTACAAAGGAATTTTTCACGTGACACAATAAAAAGATGCAGATAATTAGAAATAATCACACATTTTCTTCCTCTCCTTCCAATTTCTGAAATACGCAGAGTAACTCAAACTAGAAATTCTAATCTTTTAGAAGTATAGGCTATGTGTAATTATAATACCACCATATTCATCTATGAAATGTTTTAATAACAGGAGGTTGCAGTAAGGCTTAGATAACAATAAATAATTATTCAAATGCCTCATCTTTACCTACCAGTTTAGAGACTTTCCTTGACCTGCTTTTAGATCCATGCTTTTAGGGCATTTCCTTAGATTTTTCTTGGTTTGTGTGTCTTTACATATTTAGACTTAAGTACGGTGGATGATATTTGAGGCATAAGTTCGGTGGGGGTTAGACAGCAGAAAACTCAGCTCAAGCTCAGTTATTCATTTGACCAAGGATATGTTGCATTCAGAGTCATCTTTTGTTTTTGAAGTTTAGATGTCTGGTGGGTTTTTTTGGCTGTTCGGAAGTGCTTTTTTGGCTAGCATGTTGCAATTTTTATTGTCTTCTTTTTTTAGCTATCTCATACACTGCTCTATGATGAAAGGAAAGGTTTTCCATCAGCAAACAAGGTCTGATGGATGCGATAGGGGTGACGTTGTTACAAAAGCACATTAGAAGCCTAAAGACTTTGTCCCTGCTCTTCACTGAGCACTTCATTGGAAGACTGTGATAAAATTGAAATAAATTCCAGCTTTTTTTTCCTTTCCTTTTGTTTGCATCTATGCTGATTTTTAATGGATGACATTATTTCATATTGCTGTACTACTATTGCTCACACTACATCCATCGTACCAAAATACCACGTAACATACTTCGCAGGCAAAATAGTTACCATACAAAGTTTCTACAAATGGGCAGCATACAGTAACAGCGAGCAATCCCCAAACATCAATGCACTGTATTTCGTATTAGGCTTCAGAAAGGTCATCAGTCTACAAGAAGCAGAGGAAGCCCCGCAGATTTCCATTTCTTGGGTTGGCATTAGCAGCCAGCCTGTCAGACCTGGCCTTTAGAGACAGATCTGACCTACAGTAAAACAGGCGGTTCAACGGGTGCCTCAACGGAGGGAGTCACTTGATAGGCAGCAGATCTGCAAGCTTCTAAAAATATTTTCTTGAGCAGCCTTTTGTGCGGGATGCTGTATTCATTTCGTCTTAGGCATCGCTTTCGTTCAGAAATACTGCTGGCCTGATTCCCTTCTCATACTCGCGTAACCCTACTGACTTTGACAGTGCTGCTCTGAACACCAGTGTCAATGAATTAAAGAGCAGATCCTGTATTTCTAAATAAATGTGTGAGTCACTGCTGAAAACATTTTGATATAGGATGGGCACTCCCCCAATTCGCTCAGAGTGCGCTGGGTCGGAGCGCATCGGCAACATCATGCTGATTCCTTCTCCAAGCATTTTAGCTGACGGAGCAATTCACGCGACAGAAACTTACTTGTCTGCCCGTACTCTTACTCTGCAAATAGTCCCATTGATTTCATGGAGTAAGGTGCTGAGAATTTCTCTTGGGAGTCTGGCCTGCAGAACTTCATTTGGATAACTATAAATTAGCCTGCTGCTTGGGTTATCTGCCCACTTTGGGGAGTACGGTACAATCAGACACTTCTCCGCAGATCCTTTGCCTCTGGGTATGCAAATACCACCACAAGCTGAGTGCTCAGTGCAGGAAGAAAAATGATAACTGAGGCCATGCTCCTCAGTGCTACCCAGAAAACAACGTCAAATGACGCTGCTGATGTCTTCCTAACTCTTAAAATTAATGCATCTTCATTGTCCAGCCTGTGCGCCAACAAAATAGCCTAATTAGCAGTATCGGGTTTAAAATAAAATGATTCTTAATACAGGCTTTCCTGGATTTTCCTTCAGAAGAGAAAATATTTCTTTGCTAGGAAGAAGTATAAATAGAACTTGGAAATAGTTGAAACATCTTGTTTTGTTTTGTTTTGATTTTTGCTGATCTTCATTTCAAAAATAGACAAGCTGATTTAAACGTTTTTGCTTCCAACTGACAAGAAATGCGATGTTTTTTAAGAAATGAGTGTTTTATAAAGGAAGCACTGACAAGCTGTCTCACTGCTTGGTACTGCCTGAATATCAAAACAGTTATTTTAAATGCCTGATCTACAAAAGAGTTACGTTTTGCAATCCAAAACAATAAATAATTCTTTTTAGTATGTGGTTTTATTTTTCAAGGTATTTAGCAACCTGGCGTCTTAGTGATGGCTGCACAGAAAAGGAGGATCATATGTCAACAGCAGGCCTGTAGCTGTCTCTCTGCCTTGCTTTTCCCTTTTTTCCCCTCATCCCTGAATATCTTGGATGACCCGATACATCATTATTTCTGTAACAAGAAGTAGAACATATGTCACACTTCTGACCTTAGGAGTAAAATGCGCTCTTATTAAAAGTGAAAACAACTACCCAAATGCCTTTTTTTTTCTAACCTACCAAAATGAGAAGCCCCATTTAATTGCTGCGTTCACAACTTAATGTGAACCGAAACTCTGAACGCAGAATTAATTGAGCTTCTTTTTATATTGAATAACATGGGCTGAGCAGGAGGTGATGTCAATCCTTGATTACCATTAATAACACCATTCTAATTGCCCTGTATATCTCACTGTAGCTGTCAGCAAGGTGATGCTTGTATACATGACTAAATTTGGCATGCTCTGCAAACCCAGTGCCACTGGGACAACCAGTCTGGCCAGCAGACTGGCAGGCGTTGCCTGATGCTTGCAGGAGAACGTGCTGCAGTGCTGTACAGTGTTTAACACAGGGCACGTGATACAAAATCATATTATGAGTGGGGACAGTGGTACGGGTTATTTATGTTTTAAGCAGATAGAGGGGGCAGATGTAGTGGCACAACCAGACTAATTCGTTAGCTAATCAGCAGCATCAGTAAGACAGGGCAATCTTCAACAAATATTTGCTGTTAAAAAGAGGGTTTTTTTGAAGAGCCAAAGATTTCACAGATTTCAGTTTAAAATCATTTCCTCCCGAGTTCACCTGCACAGTTAAGCTGAAATGGATTAAGTTGATCTTCTTTTCCCATTATTTGCTTTTTCCCTTTTCTTGCCAGAAGCATCACATGAATGAGGAAGCGTCATTGTGGGTGAACTTTCATTATATCAGAAAGCCTGATTAGAAAGAAAAGAACAGCTGGGCTACATATTTTATGAGCTTCCTTTGAAAGCGAGCTTTTTGAGCATACTGCTGTCAGTCAGTATTTCTGTGGTTCCTTCAAGTTTCCTTTTCTTTCAATGAGTGTGTCTTACTAATAGGGCATAGAGAACTTACCAGAAAAAAGAATGTGTTGAAAAACAACGACCAATTTAATACATAGTCTTTTATTTTTTTCGCTAAAAAGAGATGTCTGGTTTTCTGTCTTGACCCTGGTACTAATCTTGCACTGCTAGTTGGGAAAGTGGGTCCCTGAAGTACTGGATCCTTCTGCGGCTCCAGAGTTTCATATCTGGTGGTAGATGAGTTTCCATCAAAGGACTTTCTGAAGATGTATTTATGTCAGCAAGTAAAGACTTGCTGGCATCACAGGAATGATCTTGGAATGTTGTTTTGAGCCTGGAAAATTTTGCTAAAATGGAATAATAGGGCTATACTGACTTGAGCGCACGCTACTACACTGGACTCAGGAAATGGAGGTTGGATGTCTTCCCATGGAAGAAGGCTCTTCCCCACTTTTTGACAGCGGCGATTCATTCGGTCTCTTCCATCTCAGTTCTCCCAAAAGAACAAGACTAAGGGCACTTGTTGACTCCCTTTGTTTGCTTGTCTCAACTATGTCAGCCTGCATGAGAGCAGCTCTGCCTGCTGTCCCCCTCCAAATCAGGCAGCTTCTTTCTCAGTTACATTTTCATTCTCAGCTACCTTCTAGAGGCTGCTGCCTTAAAAAAAAAAGAAAAAATCTGTATATATATTTGGATAATATAATGCCTGTGAAGAAACAGGGAGATAGCCTGATTTGCTAAGTTGCCTTTTATTCTACTTGTGGCACAGCTCAAGGATGGCTAAGTGGCAGATATGGTAGGAATGTCTCTACTCTTCTTAGGAGCTGAGTGTACCTCATGGCACAGACAGGGAGACGGTTAAACGCGATATTTTCAAACAGAATGTCATTGAAATATAGTCAGGAGTCAACTGCCAAAGCAGCAGAGATACCATCACAGAGCACAGACAAGGGCGTCAAATTCATACGCTGCTATACTCCCTTTTTAATTTTCACATGCTAATTGCATTTCTTCCATTCACAACATTGAGAAGTTGGCTCTAGTTATAAATACAGATTTCAAATCTTTTAGTATCTTTCAGTACATAGGAAATTGGTTTGTTTCCAGTGAATCTGGAAATCTTTCAGAAAGAAAGTAAAAGCATCTTAAAATCTCACTCCTTAAAACGTTAGGTGATGCTGCACATCAGAGAGGGATTAACTCTTGCGCTGCAGGGTTTTCTATTAAGTAGCCCCTTTTCAATATAGAAGACATGGACAGATATTTTTAGCACACTTTCTCCTGCCCTTCCCCCCATCTTTTTAGATACAAGCATTTTGTCTTGGAAGCTTAGCTGCAGAAAATACCTTCACTGTCAATTTTGCCCCTGATGAGCTCTTATTTTACAGGAGCTTTAGGTAGTTTGCAGTGCTAAAATTAAACAGCACAAATTCTGAATTACTTGACTCCTTAGCCAACAGCTCCCAGATGCACAGGAAGAATGCCTGTTTTCTTTTGTTTTTAATAGAAACACAGACCGAGACCCCAGTTTCGGAAAATCAATGTGTCACAGCTTTGTGGCAACTCCTGGTGGTTTGTCACTGACATCTTATCAAAGATGCAGCCCAAAAACAGTAAACATCATAGTCTTTGTACATATTTTATTGAAATTATTGAGTTTTCATCGATTGCCTGCTACTGCAATGGAGTTGTTGTGATGTATGGTCTTCTGCCACTTTTGCAAAGCCGAACTTCTTGACCTGAAGGACCTGTCAAGCCTTGGGGGTGTATTTTGCAGCCTTGTACGCAACTTGACTCCTGAGCATTGTCGGGTGAAAAGAGCAGGAAGAGAAAGGCACGTAAGAGGGGACAGAGAGATAAAAAGGAGGGTTAAAGAAGGATGTGAGTCATTTTCTGAGATTCCCAGAGGTGGGAGATTAGCTCATGAGACTGCTTATGTAGAGTGCGTCTGGAGGAGGCATCTTGTTGTTGTTTCACATGTATAGGGTGATAGAGTCTGAGCCTTCTTGAAGAAGTGTGTTAAATGACTTACGGAGTCTTGTTCATGAGAGGCTAAGGCACGCGGAGATGGGAAGGAGGCAGTAGGAGGGGATTTATGGAGAAAAGAGAGCTCTCGAACTGCAGTGAAGGATATAGGCTTATATTTGCTCTGAAGCGCCCACTCAGAAACCTAACTTCAGATAGCACAAAACAAATACAAGATAAAAATATATAAGATGTAAAAGGGAGCACTAGTCACAATCTGATGATGTTTGGCACTGCAATGTTGATGTGCTTCGTTAAGAATATGCCATTTTTTTCCAGACTTTCTTGTGACACAGAAGAAAACATAACATTTAGCTACAGACCTTGTCCTTGCTGACCACATATGTACACATAACATTTTATGTAAACAGTAAGTTAACAAGGAAGGTGTTGGCTTTATAAGTATACATAACCATTCACAAGCATATTTTAGTTATATAAAGCATACTTTTATTTGCTTTCAGGAAAATAAGGGCAAATAAATCACATTCTCTTGAACCCTTTTACTTATTTTCCTTGATCCTGTCATAGTGAAAAGTGCTGGTGTCCGTCTCTAACACGCTGATCTAGAATGCAGTTCAGAAATATTCCAATTTGCAGGAAACTTTTAGTTTTGAAATTTAACTGTGACTAAATCTGTTACTTAATATTGGTTTCAAGCTGTATGTTGTTACAGGCACAACCTAAAATGGGAGAGGAGGGTGGAGGTGGCTGAATGAGTGCAGCTAACACGCTGTGAAGCAGGAATTTTGTAATGTAATATATGTTGGTAATCTCATTAACTCTTTGATCTTCTGCCATTCAGAGCAGGGGGTGAGAATGGTTTGCTGCAGCAGCTGAACAGAGATGATGAAAAATGCCAGGCTAAAACTAGCTGCTGCATTATTGATTATCTGGAATTTCTGACTTTTGATTTGTATAACTGAATTTTCCCACAGCTGTTTGCAAAGGTTTGCCACTCTTAAGAAGCTACTTATTTTTTGAGAAATGCCTTTTCAAAAGGAGTGTGGATACTCTAATTCCAATTTAAAAGCAACTCCTTTCAAATTGATTCTATCCATTTTGAAAATGGATTACTTGAATCCAAAATAAAGCAATCTTTTTTTTTTTTTTCTTGCTTTCTTCCCCCCGACCCGCTTCCCCCAGTGGATGTCCCAACAGGAACAGTCAGTCTGTTCTCATCTCAGCCTCCAACTTATCCAAATTAATGCAGTCCTGTTCAAGAATTTGATGGCATTAGAGTTTCCCTGGTTGAAAGGAAGTCAAGACAAGAGCAGTAGCTTTTACACTGTAAAATGTACACAACCTCACTTTGTTTTACAACAGTCAAAGTGGGACTTCAGGTGTTAAGGACTTAAAAACCACAATGCATTGGCAGAAAGATGAACTAACGCTTTTGTGTGATTATGTTAATCTAGTTTTTCCATAATTTAATGCAGCAACCAGACAAGAGCCTTTCAAAACAGTGCCTATGTATAAAGTAATGTATTAAGTTTTCTTTTGACTCACAAGATTAGAGAGCATTAGAAAGCTTGTTCACTGTTAGCTTTGTTCCAGTTTCTTCCAGTAATGTTAAAAATAACAAAACCCCAAAGCCCCAAGCCTGTTCCTGTTTAAAATATTGCTGGTGGTCATCAGCTAGTACTTCAGGGGCTTTATTCATTAAAATATTTTAATAGAGCCCCAAATAATTATTTTCAAGAGTGTCTGAAGGGCACTAGAGATCAGTAGCAAACAATAAATTAACTGAAAAAGAATTTAACATAATGTCACACAGTGCAAATAATGGTATGAGTTACACTGACTGTAATTACCATTTAAAAAAGAAAACTGGGATTTGCATAGTCTTCTAATAGGCTAAGTTCTCCTCTTAGAAACAGATCAAGCCTGAAAAACAGAAAGGTTCTTCCTTCCTTTAAAAAGACTCCCTCTCCTGCTCCGCCTCGCCTCCAAAAAATGCAACAAACTGGTTTATTCATAAATGTGTTGTCAGGATGCCCAATGTCTCTGTGCTGCCCTGCTTGTCAAGCAGCAGTGTGGCCCTGTGTTAGAAGGTCACGGCTCCACTGTGCCTTGTGGACATCTCGCTCGCATGCTGAAGAAGATGCAGGCACCTCCCCTCCCTTGTTGCTGGTCCCCTTCGCAGCCGAGCTGGAGGAGAGGCTTCAGCCGTGGGGAGAAAGGCAGCAGCGAGGAGTTTGGTCTCTCTGCCTTCAGCATTAGCATAAAAATTACACAGAAATAAAAGTATCTACAGCATTACAAATGCATGCTAATTATACAAGAATAGATCGCAGATGTTTTCTCATGATGAATGGCAGCTCACGCTGCAAGGATACTAACTGGTTTTAGTGGTAGCACTTTGGAGGGTCCCGAAGTGCTCCCTGTACAGAAATACTAATGAGAGTCACGTTAAAATATATATCCAAGTTTCTTTTTGGAACCTCTTAAGGTAATAAATAAATATGTTGCATATAGTTCTTGAAAAGAACTATATTAGTATGGAAAAGTGACCACATCAGCCAGAACTGAGTGATTATAAAACTCCTACTAGTAAGGTAAGGTTATGGTAAGGTTCAAATCTATAAGATGGCCTGATCACCAGTAACAGACTCAGTTTATAAAGGCATGCTTGTTCTGTTCGCATCTGCGACTACTAGGCAATCATGGGGACGATTTTTGGCCTAATGCATCAGTTCATCAAATTGCCTATAAATGTCTGCATGGGTATGTTAGAAAAAGACCAAGCTCACACCTTCTGCAGGCAGTCCTCTAGGGATGTAGGTTGGGATTTTGCTCCAAAGTTCACGCAGGAAGCATCTGATTATTTCCTTTTTTAATTTTTTTTTTTAAATAGTGCATACCTAACCTTCCTGAGAGCAAAGGTGTTTTTTTTCTGACATGGGTGATGTTGCATATTATGATGTGTCCCAGTCATATTGCAGTTAAACAGGAACAGTGATGAGCTTGATACGGAAATGCTTTTGCCATATGTGAAAGGAAAGCTTCAGCGTTAGTTTATCTAGGTTGAAAAAGGAAAACGTGAAAGCTGCGTGTCATTTAATTCTGAAAAATGACCTGACCAGATGTCAAAATTATTAAGAAGCAGCATGACAGCTCTTGGATGCCAGCCCTTGAAAATAAGACAAGCAAGACAAGGAGATATTTCAATATGTGGACTGAAACCAAACTCTGAGTGTGTGCATATTTTCTTAAAGGGGCAACAAAAGTCTGTCTATAAATACTGGCTTAATCACTTACTTCCAGCAGTCAGAAATATCAGTTGAAGTTTGCCAAATTATGGGGAGCTGGAAAATTCCAACCTGTAACTTTGATGATCTCTTATTTTGGCTTTCTCTCAGGGAAGCTATCTTGGATATATCCCCCAGAGACAATTTATAAAATGAACACACTGTTTTAAAGGGCTTTAATAGAGGAGAGCTTTGTTTGACTGTTCCTTGCTGTGTCCCTTTTTGTTCCCTACCAAAGCATGTTGGTTGCGTAGGATAGACCGGGGGTGGGGAAGCATGTGCAGAGGCTTCATTGACTGTCATCTCACTGACAGTAAAGGTCTGAATCGCCCCAAAAAAGAGCTCTTTAATTTCTTATCTCAAGTATAGGTTATGTACGGTCACTTGCAATCTCACCCACAATGTTGACAGTGGAAACTAGATAAATAATTTAATGATAATACTTACTGCTCTGTTAGGAAAATGTTTGGTGATTTGTTTTGGGGTTTTTTTTTTGATCTGCAAAACACTTTATAATCATTTCCCATAAACTCCACCTTTCACGTATAGGGTGCCACAAGCAGATGTTTATCCAACACTGAGGACAAAGTAGGAATAAGCACGAAAGTACTTATAATCCTCTATTTGGAATTGAATCTCTGTGACAGAACAACAGACTGGTTAAACACTGAGTTGTTCTCCAGTGCTGCTTTTCATTCTATTTCTGTTCCAGCAAAACTAATAAAAAATGCTGGTTTATATCTGCTGCCCTGTTTTTAATTGTTTCTTTGGTGTAATCAGATCTTCATTGATTGATAAAAACATGAATCTTGCATTTTTCTGCAAAGATAACTGATTTTCACCATTTGTTTCCAAAGCAAAAAAATTACAAATTCATTTTTGTTAAAACTTTTTATAAACTATTTTACTCTTTCCTACTGAAAGTTAATTAAGAGCAACATTAATTTTTTTTAAGCATCTCCTAGCTGTAGCATTTAATTTATGAATTATAATTACAGCATTTACCATCTTTCATCACTGATGTCAGTCATCAGCTTCAGGAACCTGCAAGTTCAACGTAGTCTAATGTTTGAAAGTTATACCCAGAAATTGGATATCAAAGTTTCTATAAAAAGAAAACGGAAATAATATATGGTAATAACATATTCAGTGTGAGAAATCTGTCAAAGGAACAGAATTTTTTTAAGTAATGTTATCACTTGCTTGGAGGAACCTGTCAGTTCCTCCAGGCTTTCCTTGGGGCCTGGTTCTGCCAGTATTACTTGATTCAGATCTTGCCTAGTACTAATGTAAATCTCCATTAATTTAAGTCAAGATTAACTGCCTATACTGATGCAGACAGAAATGAAGTTAGATACTAAGCCTCTTCAGGAGAGGAGAGAGGGCAGTTATGATAGGGCACAAGATGACACCTTGCTAATAAAGGTTTTGAGCTCATGTCTAGCCAGCTGAAACCATGGAGGGAGGACCCTCTGCCTGTCAGTCTGCTGTCCTGTGACCTTACCCTTGATAGTTACCTCACATGCCAAAGAAAGAAGGGAAAGGAGCAGACTCCCGACTTCTAGTACAAAGTTTCTTGAAGCAGTGATGTTTAAGGGACTAGAGAGGTAAAGATGTGTGAAACAGGACAAGATTAGATAGACTTTCAAAGTGTGACACGTGACCCATGACCTTTTTCATCCTATTTTTCTCTCCCTGTCCTGTTGAGGAGGGGGAGTGAGAGAGCAGCTGGGCGGTCATCTGGCTGCTGGCCAATCCACCACACATAGAAAAGAAGAGTCCCAGCCAATCTGCAGATGTTCTTCATACCTTTTTGTGATGAGGGTACATGCTGATCTGATGGGGGTCCACCTGCAGACCCAGAGTCAGCACAGCAGTTCCCATTCTGTTGGGTCTTTTGATCTGTCCTCTCCTCCCGGTTCCACTGCTGAGCACTCATCCCTGCCTCCCCCTCCTCTCATCCCATCTGTCCTAGGCCACTGTCCTCCCAGCCCTTATGGTTTCTGTCACCTGCTTACCTCTCTCATCCAGACCCTGCTGCTCAGATCTGTGTCTCCATTCTTTCTCAGATGTCTGGTGCTATGGGCTTTGGCCTGGAAGGGAGGACGAAGCACAAAGCATAACCTACCCACCCACGCAGCCTTTCCTGCTCCGTCCTGCCTTTCCGAAGCTCTCCTCCTGGGTCTTACAGCATGGCTGCTGCTCTTTTGCACCTTCACTTTGAGGGAGAGCCGGATCAGAAAGAGAGCACCCATGGGCATGCAACCCGCCTCTCTCTGCCCTCCTCCTGCAGCATGGTGTTTGTGCCCAGGATCAGCCGGGTTGCCTTGCAGAAAGGGTGTGTTGGGAACAGGCTCCACCAGCCACAGCACTGTAAGCTCCCCTTAACAGAGACGTACCTTGCCAGTGGGAACTGGGGATCTGGCTTGACCTCCAGCATCATGCGGGTAGTGGGATTTTGTCCAGGCCCTTCTACAAAGCCCCAGGAACACATGCTTCACAGTGGCAGATTTTCCAGGAAAACAACAATCTTGAGGAAACCCAGAGCTAAAGAGCCTGCCACTTTCTTTAGTAATATATTATCATGGTAATTAATCTCACCGTTAAAAGGTGTGCCTTTCATTTTAATATGTCTGGCTTTAACTTACACTTCCTTGTCCTTTTTATGATTTTTTCATAGCTCGCTATCTCTCATTTTCATCAATAGACTAACATCATCCTTTAGCAGAAGTTATCATTATCAATGGTAAAATAAGTGTTTGATTTTCCATAAGCAAAATAATGAAAAAAAAAAGCGCAGCCATTTATGTAATGTTAGTACATCACTTAGATCAGGATACGCAAAAGTGCTAGAGAGCATTAAATGCCACAATAAAAAGAAATATATTTTTCCAAGAGAAAAAAAAAGAAAATAAGTCCTGTGCCATGTAACTAATATCAGCTTGGAAGAGATTCAAAGGCTAATATTGGAAATATGGCACCAGAATTAATTTCAGGACAAAATCCACAAGCCTTCGTTCTTTTCATGATTTTTTTGAAAAGGAATGTGTTACAAGAAAGCTGAGGTCTTCCTTCAGATTCAAATTATCTAAAAATGACAAAACTCCAGCGTGCATTCATAGCTGGCAAATTTAACACTGTCTGTACCTCTACTGTGAAAGCTAACGTAGAATTTCACACAAGGATTTGGAGTAGAGATGGAGGATGAGATGTGTGACCTGGGCAGGCCAGGCAACATTCAGTGTTTAGCAGTGATTATCTTTAGGAAGAAGAGCTCATGGCATTTGGATGGAAAGGTGTATGTGTAGGTAAAGGGGGCAGGTGAAGACTGGCAAGGTTGGAGGAATCTGCGTACAAGCGAGGGGGTGTGCATGTGTATGCGTAGAAAAGACAGGATAAAAAGAAGAGCTAAGCGCACGTCAAAGTTGCCTAAAGTCAATTCCTGTCAAACCAGCTGCTCAAGTAGAAGGGAAGCGTTCAGGCAGCTTTAGCACCAACAGGACCCACCAAATAAAGCAACAAAGACATTTTAATCGCCAGTGGATTGTCACAATTTTTGGTTTCAGTTTGCCCTCCACACGTATATCAAACTATTTCAGCTTCTTGTTATCTGCATGTCAGGACAGATATTTCAGAACTCCAGAATCAAAATGCTAATTTGGACAGAAATCCTGACTTCACCATGAGGAGGTTAGAGGGAAAACAAGAGGCTTTATGACTGTGCAAATAGGCCTGACATAAATTTGGAACAGGGTGGTGATGTTGTCTCATGGCCAGCAGGTACCCAGGACACCTAATTCTCTTCTCACCTCTGTCACTTCTGCTGCTAGATGGGGAACAAACCATTTCACTCTCTGTGCCTCAGTTCCCTGCCTGTTAATCAGTATTAGAAAAAATGGGTGATGGTGGGGAGACAAAAAGGAAAAAAGGGATGTAAAAAAAGAGAAAAAGGCTATTTGATCATCTTTGAAAAGTATTCTGACAACCCCGATGACCTAGGTAGGATTGTGTGTCTTTGAAATACAGTTTACAAAACTTGACATGCCTGTAGTCTCCATTTGGAGGTTTACTTTGCCGAACAAATAGCATGGGAACTCTGTTGCCCTCTCCTAAATGGGTCAAACTTTACAAGGTCCAAACAGCAGGACTCAGTTGAGCGCTGATGGACAGGAAGCTTCTTTCTCATGAAAAAAATATGAGCTTCGCGCTTGTTACTCTCAGTGCTGCTGATTGCTGGGATGCTGGGTTCCAAAATCAGCGTTTGGCAGCATCCTGATTGGCAGCTGTGGTGGTGCAGCGCTGTGTCACAGGGCGGGTAAAGCTCAGTAAATCAGGTTTTAATTTGCATTGTAAAAAAAAACCCCAACACCGCTTGTCTTTAGACAATCTCAAGGATGTTTTGTCAGAAGCAAACTCGGTTCAAAAAGATGTCTGTGACCCAAATTCAAAATCCCAGTGCTGGGTCGATTCCAGGGAACTGAATTTGAAAACTTAGAGCTGTGGTTCTGTCTTGGACACAGACTCAAAAACTCAAAAAAGTGATGGCATAGGGGAATATGAACCAAGCTGTTATATTATCAACAGTGAATGGAAGAAAATAGAAGACAATACTTTAAAAAGGCAGATAATATGAATAATTTGTTTGATAAATTATGCATCTGTGAACATGGTGCCACTCAGAACCACACTTACAAAACGGCATAACCTTTTTTTTCCTCACCCTGCCTCTGGGTTCTGGAGTACATCCTGACTGTAACGTTTTGATGGGCCTGATACTGCACGTCTGTGGTCTTGTCTGAATTGAGCAACAGAGTTCTTCCAGACTGCTCTGAGTGTCCTCAAGAGCAATATAGCTATGTCAGCGCAAAGCAGAGTCTGTGTTAGCTAGTGCTGGCAAGTGACAGGTCTTATTAGTGTGCGTGGGGCACAGTGTTAACGTGTCTGTGCTGCTTTTGTCTCTGGCAGAGCATCTCCTCGTGGCATTGCTCTTGGCAACGTGGATGCAACAAATCGTATGGGTGCTAGTGTAAGAATGTCTCTGCGTGGGATAAACACACCCAGAATATCGAGGTATGGAGAGAGCGTTTTATTTCTTTTTTCTATCGTCTTTACAATATTCTGGACAGGTTATTGATTTATTTCCAATTTAATAAGAAGGTGATGAACTTACAGATAGGTATGCGGGGATACGTACGTCAGTGTGATGAACCAGAACTCCAGAATCCTGATGCTGAGATGCTTTGCCCAAATGGTTTTTTGTGCGCGTGTTCCTCAAATTACCTTTGGCTGTTAAGGTCATGTTTTTGTTATAGCTACACAGTTGGAGAAGAGAAGGCAAAAAGAGCCCCTGCCTCCGCTAGCCCCCATAAGAATGGTCAGGACGTAGCCCGGTGACCTACATGTAAGAAACCTGCGTACAGGTAAACCTGAGGCTGACCCTCTTTAAACCTTAGCATTTTGCCTCCTGAATTCAGGGAGTTTGTGAGCTTTGCCTAGTCAGAGGCAGCTGGGGTTGGTGGGGTAGCTAGTATCCTCCATGCCCGTAACACTTTTTGGATTCAGGCACCAAAAATATATCCCTTGAAGACAAAACAGTGTTTTGTGCTCTCCATTGTGTTGTGTACCATTCAGGGATACACCTTCTTTTTGCAAAGCCCCTAATGTAGGGCTAAGCTAAGTGCCAGTGTAGCCCTTGGTAATTCACCAGATAAAAAAGAAATGTAAATATTACGATGGTGTGAACACTAAGTAGTAATGTACCTAATAAAATGTTTGGTGGTGGAGCTCTCTCACTTGCCCGCGAATGCCATGACCCATATTATTCAGTGTATATTAAACAAGCTGTCACCTAAGCATATTTGTGAAAAATAATACTGGATGAAAAATGCACTTCGGGTATTTTGAATGTCTGCAGCATTTAATGTCTGCTGGCTGTATTTGCCAGAGCCAGGATGAAGGAAGCGTACTAGACTACAAGGACAGTGTCCTCCTGTCAGTTAAGGTACCCATATATTGTTAACTCACAGTGTGCCATGAATGTAGATTGTCCCATAATTTAAAAGTATTGTACAGCATAGCAAGCTCACAATTTTTGAGCTCCTAAGTACATCATAAAACACACTGATATTATCCATGAAATAATCAACAACTTGAATGTATGAATTTCTAGGGGGAAAACTAACCATCTGTGGGGAGGAAGAAATGGAAACTTTCCATCCTCTGCCTTCCCAAAACCCCAACAATGTAGGGAAAAAAGATGTGAGATTTGGAATAGACTATAAAACTTTTTTACCTGTGGACTCCTAGTTCAAATTCAATTTAGGATACCAGCCAGGGAAGGTAATTAGCTGACAGCTATTCTGTGACCTGCATAGGAGAAATTAGCTAATGAGTGCTGCTGACCATTTTCTTCTTAGCGGACGGGTACCTCCATCTCATCCAGAATGAGTCAGCGCCCTCCCGGGTGGTCTTGCAGCAGCCGAGGACATCCCGGCCATGGAAGCAGAACTCAACCCAAGGTACCAGCACACCCATGCATACAAGGTCATTGGAAAATTGGAGGAGAAACTCTGCACCTCTTCCAGGGATGGAAGGTCCTTCCACGAGTGTGGCACCTGCTTTTAGATATGTGACGGAAGGAGGTAAGGATGGTTGATGGCACAGATGAATAAATCTGTTGCCTGGGAGTAGGGTCCTTGCATGTCACTCACTGCTACCCCAACCTGTCCTGTGGCTGGAGCAATGCCTGAGGGAGCTGAAGTGTATTTCATCTTCCCTGCTGGGAAGGCCTGAACCAGGGTCTTCACCTCAAACTAGTATTTAGGGGGGAAAGCTGTAAGTAAGGCAATCCCTCATTTGCGGGATATACAATCAGACTGCAGTTCCGTAATATTCTCCTTGCAAGACTTTTCACTCAATAGTCCTTAGACTCAGTTTTCTGTTTTTGCACTTCAGTAGTGCTGTTTTTCTTTCCCCATCCTCCGTTGTCTCTGACTGCAGATTCCTGTCAGCGAAGTCCCTGGCCCCCTCTGCGTTTACTTTTCATTACAAATGGGTGGAGGCAATGTTGGCTCAGCTATGTTAAAGAAGCCTTTTCTATCCCCAACTTTGTGGCACTTTATCTTTTCTATTATTTTTGGGCTACAGTTCTTCACAAAAGTTCTTTATTTGATTTTCCTTTGCTTTAATTCATACTGTGTGCAAGTACGGATGTAATGTGGTCATGTTGATTTCATGTCAGACTGGTAGACAATTCCTAATTTTATTCCCCACTATTTCTCCCCATCAAGTCTATCTCAGTTTCTATTCCACATCTTCCCGCAGCCACTCAAAGGCATCATTACTGGAGAACTGTCTTTGATCACTTGAAATAGACTTAAATACTTTTTCAATGAATAGGCAGACATTACTTCATATCTCAATAAAGTAAGTGCCGGTCTGACATTTAAATGTCATTTTGACACACTCCTGACCTATATGTCTTTGTTCCTATGAAAAGCTTCAAGGCTGATGTCATATTTAAAAGTATTTAAATCAATCTTAAAGGGAAAAAAAAGAACAATTGTATGACACGTTCTTGGGACCTATTTTTTATAAGCAAAGAGAAGCGGTGATTCTCGTTCAGCATTATTATTTAAAAAAGATTACAGAATACATTTTAGCAGATACAAAACTCACTTGAACTTTGTGAGCCCAAAAATTTACTTCGGGGGGGGGGGGGGGGGGGAAGTCATTTCCCAAACCCAGGAGTGAACTTGTCTAGTGCTATCTATATTCTTTGAGTAGAGAAAAAATTCTTTTCCTTTCCTAGTATCAGAAACTAGTGAAAGCATTATCACAAATATCTCACATCCCATGACGTCACTTAAAGAAAACTTTCTGAATTCAGTCGAATTTGGCTCATCTTAGGACAAATCAGAGACGAGCAAGTCTGTGAGGGATATCTAAGATCTGAACTAATCTCTGGATCAATCTGTCCAGAGATACAACTAGGGAAGTTTTCAGGGTTAGGGTCTGCACATTTTGACAAAGGAAAGAAGGACAACCGAAACCGTAGCAACAGGAAGAGTTCCAGAGATGAAGCCTGATTACTACCTGGAAGCAAAAAGAAAACAGTAGTTAAAGACTATTTTTTGTTCACTTTAGTAGGATAGCATGAAAAAAGCATTTATTTGTGTTTCCCTGTAATCCTTTAAAATAACAGGAAAGAAATGTTTAAATACATAAACAGCTGTATAAGTAATACTGTCATTATTCCAGTCACACGCAGATTACACAGGAGTAAATATACATGGCAGTAATCTTTATACATCTCCTACTAGGCTGTGTATTTTATCTCCTATCTTTGCAACATCATTTGCAATCTTCTTCTTCCTGCTTGTCATCCAATTGGCAAGTTTTACATTCTGTACGTGTTGGCAGGGTAGATTTGCATTTTGAGGCAAAAACCAATTTAAGTGCAATACAACTTTCTAAAAGACTTGGCTCATTTTCCTAACCCATGAGGGCATGAAATGAGACAAAAATAGCTGGGTTTGCCTGTTCCTCTGAAAATGCCCTTGACCAGTACGACGTGTCCAGTATTTCTTAGCTGTTCTTGTTTTTCTTCTGAGCTCAGGAAAACAGGCTGTTGTGGAAATGTTTAAAAAAATATTCTTTTGAAAAAATCTCTCTTTTCCATAACAGCTGGAAAACATCATAACACACTTAAGGCCAGTGGAAGGTTTATTGGAAGGTTTATGTCACTGAGTGTTATTTTCCTCTACTCTAGGATGCCAGGTCTGGAGAGGAGATATTAGTAGCTGAGCTTCTCAGTAAGGTCCAATCAAACATTAAAGGCTCATACATCTGCTCTGGCTCCAGTGTTGTTCCCTGAGATGCTGTGACGTGGCCCTTGAGACTTCCCCTGCACATGTGGCCAGCAGGTCGAGGGAGGTGATTCTCCCCCTCTACTCCGCTCTCCTGAGACCCCACCTGGAGTACTGCGTCCAGTTCTGGAGCCCCTACTACAAGAAAGATATGGACGTGCTGGAACGTGTCCAGAGAAGGGCCACGAGAATGATCAGAGGGCTGGAGCACCTCTCCTATGAAGACAGACTGAGAGAGTTGGGGTTGTTCAGTCTGGAGAAAAGAAGGCTCCGAGGAGACCTTATTGTGGCCTACCAGTATCTTAAGGGGGCCTACAGGAAAGCTGGTGAGGGACTTTTTAGGATGTCGGGTAGTGGTAGGACTAGGGGGAATGGATTAAAACTAGAGATGGGTCGTTTCAGAATGGACGTTAGGAAGAAGTTCTTCACCATGAGGGTGGTGAGACACTGGAACAGGTTGCCCAGAGAGGTGGTGGAAGCCCCATCCCTTGAAGTTTTTAAGGCCAGGCTGGATGGGGCTCTGAGCAACCTGGTCTAGTGGGAGGTGTCCCTGCCCATGGCAGGGGGGTTCGAACTAGATGATCTTTAAGGTCCCTTCCAACCCTGACAATTCTATGAGGCAAGTTAACCGACAGAGAAGTGAACATTATGCTGTGTCCATATGCCAGAGTTTGCAAGGGAGTATGTGCCGTTTGCATGGGAGAAATGATCAAGGCATCTGTATGTCCTAGTAACCGTGTGTAACCAAAACCAGCTTGTTACAACCCTGTGTTGTCAGCACACAGCAGCTGGGAGTTGATGCAACGTAACCTACTATCATTTGGGAACTACCCATAGGTCCGACCATTTGAGGAGGGAGGTGTGATCTCCCTCACTCCTGTTTCAGACTGGAAGTTGTGGACCTGCCTTAACGTTTTTTTAAGCCAACGTATCCCACCACCCGGCTCGGGACACAGGTGACACAGCTAGTATTTGCTTGCACCCATCTATAGCAAAATCTAACATACATGTAGCTACGCAAAGCCAGGTGCTGTTGCAGAGTTTAGGTGGAATATTCCATGTTAATTCAAACCTATGTACCAAAGTAGTATTTTCATCGCAGGGCATGCGTGGAGAGTAGTTTGAGGTTGGTGCTGTTAATGACAAAGAAAACCCCAGCGTGAGGCGTTTGCAAATAGATAGAAACTGCTGAGCACAGTCACAAAGCACAACAGAAAGTCTTACATATGAAACAAAAGAAATCAGTGTGCAGAATGTGTATGAAGAAGTAATTTACATGTTTATGAGAGCCTATACACTTTTTTATTGTATAAAAATAGGCTTTCAGCTTGTCTGCTTCTGAATAAGTCTTAAATAATAAAATTTATTTTGGATGACTGATTATAGGACTCCAACCCAGGCAGTTTAAATCACATCTCCTGTCCACTTTAAGAAACAAAATGATTTTCTAGCTTTGACATCATGCATCATGTTAAGTTTGAGCCATAATGTAGTGGGGGCCCAATTCTGTTAGCCTAGCATGTAGCCATGAGGTCTGTATTTTTAGCGACATTAAAGCAGCCTCAAGTATAACAGGATAAAGCTGTTATCCAGGAATAGCAAGTCACTTTTGGTCACCCGGTATGTGTATTTGGTTATGGCTTGATAGCAGGATGGCAGATGAGGACATTGTCGCTGTGTTTGCAGAGAGGTCCTTTCTATTTACTATCAGGAACATTTGCAGGAAATTCATAATTTCCTTGTTAAGAGCTGTGTTTTTCAAAATCTCTGTAATTTAACTGGCAGGCTGCAGCCCAGGGGCAGTCTCTTCAAGGATACAGGTAACAAGAAGGGCCGTGCAGGCATATCCATATAACTGTAAAGGTAGATTACATCTTGTTATTATCTCAAGGCCTTGTCAGATTATTTGGTAAGCCTGTTTTTATTAATGCATTGATAATGGATGGTGAAAGGCAGATGGAGTCTGGATGAATTTTTCTTCCTAGTGCAATATTGCAAATTAAGATCTGCGTAATTTATTATGCATTATAAATGCAGTATTTTTAATTCCAAGAATATAACAACATTTTTTTGGTATTCTTTTTCTGTTTGAAACAATTAAAATGAGGTGTGGTAGCTCTTTATTTTCCCATTTAGGAGGAAATGCAAGCACTAGTACATCTCTCTTCCCATTTAGGAGGAAATGCAAGCACTAGTACATCTCTCTAAGAGACTGGTAGAAAAGAACAAAGACCTGATTACTGAGCAGTCCTTCTTCTCTTTCTGTGCTGGACATGTTTCCATGCTGCAGAGTCCCTCAAACTGCCATCTCACTTCACGCTCATCGGCCTCAGACTGGAACTGAAGGGGGACGATGATTCCTCTCCCTGAGGACATTGACATTAGCAGCAAGCAGTCAGTCATAAAGGGTGCAACCAGAAAGGCAGAGGGGGAAAACGACAGTGGCACTTCCTAAATATTAAAGAAGCTATTCTAAGACAGCAGCAGAAGTATGTGTTGACAACGTTAGAAGATGAATGGCTACATACGGTTAATTCCTGTTAGAGGAAATTTTTCACAATTATTCATGTAGTATTTATATATTTTTTTTATTTTTTTTTTTCCATAATTCCTTTCCCCCCCTTTACTATGGTACTTGAGATTGCTTACACTGGTTCTTCTATGCTTTTATTCTGCTTATTCATTTGTTGTCCAAACTTCTTACAGTTCCCTAGGAGAAAAGAGCATCACCTAGGCACTGCTAGTTTTTATGCTTGCTTTATACCGCCTGCTTCTTCTGAGCGTCCATTTAATACAGGCACTTCTTGGCTAAATGCCAGTTACTCGTTTCATTATATTTCAAGCTTGAATCTATTTGAGACACATCATGCCTGAAGTTAACTATCTGCTATCTCATTCCATTCAGTGAAGGAAGCAGCCTACGCATTAACTCACTTAAGAGCCAGTCACATCCACTTGCTGCTTCACATAGCCATGCATTGGATTTGATTGTGTATTATTATTTTGCGTCTATTTTTGGTTTATGTCAGGATTACACAGTGAATTGAGTTACTTTAGTTCTTACATTTCCAGGTTAAATGTTACAAGTAAACCGCCACGGTTCTTTCTGTATGCAGTGAGCACATCAGCTGCAGTTCTTCGTACTGGGGATACTAATTTTTCAAGGAATTTATTACCATCACAAAATTCTATGAGTATAAAATTGAGATATGACTGCAGTGAGAGTGATCTTAATGTTTTCTTGGATAATGTAAAGACAAGTCTTAAAGGAGGGAAAATTTACTTTTGCTTTACATTTGCAATGCTCAGGCACATTCAGTCACGTTAAAATTATCCTGGGTTGTTTAAACGAAGTAGTAGCTTGTGTTCTTCAGAAATAGCTTTTGACACATTATCTTGCTGGTGAAGCCTGTGTACTTAATGAGTCAAAGGGAACCGTTTTCCAAAAACCTCAGATATTTTGCGTGGATATTCATCATTATCATTATCACCAGTCATCCTAGTGAACACCAGGAAAGCTGCATATTAGTCACTGTGAAAGGTGCTAGGTTGAGCTATACATCACTGCTACCATCTAATAGACTTTGAAACAGGATAGCATGATTTACATTTTTTCACATTTTGGAAAATCAGATGAAGGCTCTTTTTCAAGTCCACAAGCATTCACCCTGCCAAATTAGCACTGATTCTTTGCCAGTTCGTTACGGGGGGTACGAGGGAACTTTTAGGTAGGGAACACATTGTCCTTGCTTGCACTTGGGAGTCGTGAGTTGGGGTTTGCAATTGCTACCTGCTGAAGCATTTAGCAGTCACTTGGAGGACCTAAATGAGACTATTTAGCAGCGTTGCAGTAGTGTGAAGGAGCTCAGTGGCAGTTCCCCAGCCTACCCAGATACACATTGCAACATGCTTCTCTCTAAACCCCCCAGACGCTGTAGACCTAGTGCCTGTGAACATCCTAGGCGCGGTAGCTCTGCCAACCCATGCAGCACTGAGGCTGTCATTTTTCTTTGCTATTTCTGCTGCCGCAGGAGTTGGCAATTGGTATGGTACAAGAGTCACTGCAAACAGCAAAAGAGAAGATAATAACGGTCCTTGAAAGCGGGGCCAGACAGCGCCTCCCCTCAGTAAGCTGCTCCCTCCAAGTGAAGGTATCTGCTCATTACAAGTTTGTTCACGTGCTGATCCAAATCAGCAGAGAAATTCTCAGTTATTTTGGGGGAAATAGGAGAAATCCTGAAGTCCCTGAAAGAGCAGGACCGTAAAAGCGTATGGGCAGGCCCAGAAACTCAGTTCCTGGGGTTCCTCACATTCTTAAATGGAGAGATTGAAATGTGTCATCACCTCCAGCACATCAAATACAAGAAACCTTCTCCATACAAATAAAGCGCTTCTTTAAAGGTTTTTCTAAATCAGGTCTTAGCAGCAGTGTGGGTCTCAATTCAAACCTGTATTTTTCTCCTGGATTCTTGATGCCATTATAACCAGACATTATCTGAGAGGGATTTTGTAGAGGTCACGGATAAGTCGTTTTGAATTAAATTTGGAATAGTCTGATGCTCAGAAAACAATTATTCAAATAATCTATCACCCTTTGCTATAATTTGATTGAATTTTCTTGGCTATAATTCAGGTAGATAGCCACAAAAGACAAAAGTGATAGTCTTAGTGGAAACAGAATAGTTTAAAAATATGCTGTCAGGTATCTGAAAAATCCGAACAGCAGCAGATATTCTGTATTCTTGATTAATTTAGGGCTTATAAAAAGATCTATGAGAAATTACTACAATTGTAATCATACATTACTACAACACCATTACAGATACTTGTGATTTTCATTTTCACAAGCTCCAATACCCTCACACCTACCTGTACTGATTTTATAATCTGGATAAACAACACTGAAGTGCTGCTCACCTACTGGAGAATTAGAAGAGGTGATTATCCTTTGGTTAATATGCACAGTAGCCATATCATCATTTTGCTAAAGTTGTTGTTACTGCCGTCATATATCATTGCTATAATGCAATAGGACTCCTAAATAGTGTGGATGGAGCTCAGCGAGCGATCAACCTCTGATTATTCCAGCCTCTTGCTAGCCACCTTCTCTGCACAGGGACTAATAGGACTAAGAGCCCTCTAACTTGGTTCACCCTTTCTGCAACTGTGTAGGTCAAGTCACAGCTGTCTTTCATGTAGACTTATGAGGCTTTGTTTTCTTGTTTGTGGAAAAATTAAAAAAAAAAACAAAAGAATTGTTTTTTTAAAAGTTCAAGTTCTGCTTTAATCAGACAAGTGACAAACACCAATTCTCAGAACTAATCCCTCTGAGACTGTAATCATATTGTTGTCTTAATAGTAAAAAAGATAGGATTGGAAAATATTTATAAAATCTGACCCAGAAATCTGACCAGAATGCTGACTGTTCATGCAAAACAAGTCATCTCCCTTTACAACTTACTGCTCTGGCTTCCTCTCTAACACTCAGAATGTTTCTTCCATCTGTTTTACTTCACGACTTCTTGCTATATTAACCATAGTTCTCCGCTATGCAGTGAAAAGTGAGAACTTTCCTTGGCATCCTGTCTTCATGGTACTGCTGTTCTTGCTGAATTCAGTCTCAGTGGTTCACACTGGCTAGATTCACACGTAACATGTAGTCGTGAGTAGTCATCTAATAAAGGATGTATATGTACCTCAGTCATACTGGCATCAGCTGAAGCTTCTTACCTTTGCTACATGGATTAAAAAAACTATTTCACAAGATGACAGATTGAGAAGTAATAGTGAAGCCTCTCTCTGTGAAGCTACAATAAGTAGTTTTTGCAATCTGGTAGCAGGGTGGAAGAAATATGCACACGAAGAAGAGGAGAATGTTATCAGGAGATACCATTGATGATGGTATTTGTCAGCTGCAACTCCTTTTGAGGAAATTCTGTGGTCTGGGATTCTCTAACTGTTGAAATGTACTGTCAGTGCGACTGACATACTATAATCACTTAAGCCCTCTACTGTAGCCACCCGATTGTACTTTTGGCCAACACTGGAGCTTCTACATATGTAAGCAGAAAGCAATCAAGTCTTAACAAAGTTTTTAATGAACTCTTTTTAATGAACTTTTCTTATATGGATAATAAATATAAGGTGGCAGTGTGACTTGGAAGGGGGCACATCCTTTTATTACTGGGGCAATAATGCAAAGCCAAAGGCAAGAAAGAAACAAAAACGGAAGTGTGGAAATTGCCTGGGAAATGAGTACATTTCTAAACCACTGTCCTAATAAAGTATTAATTAATTTAGAATGTATTAATGCCAGTATTTTAACATACTGGCAAGGTTAAGCTTTGATAATGATGCATTAGATGGCTTTATTATTGTACTATTTAATCAGTAGAAAAACTGTCCTAACTATATAATAGGACACAGCCCCATATATAATGACAAATGAATGTGTAAATTCAGTGGTTTCAGGAATAATAGGCCATTTGAGGATATTGCTTCAGCGCTGTTTTCTTGAAATTAGCTCAGTGCTATCTGTCATTCATCTTGTACTTGCTGAACTAAAGGGGTTTGTAGGTTGGATAAGAAACTGCTGAAGGTTTTGCTTTGTTAGAAGATCTATTGATTTTCTGCGTAAAGAATGTTGAACTTGCATTGTGTTTTATGTCTGCGGTGCAAGGGTGCAGTATTCCCTATTGTAACTTTAATAAGTGCCATGTGACTGTTTAGAAGGACAGTTCCAGGAGACAGAAAGACCATTAAACACTTAACAGTTGACAACAGAATGTGTGTAAGTGAACGTGATAGAGAAAGACAAACTCTCTTCCCAGTTTTGAATCATGTTGGATTAATGATAGAATTGATGCGAGGGGATGCCTGTGTAAAGAACAACAATATTTTATTCCACAAAATTGGTGGCACATCGAAGGATGTCCATTATCTCCTCTTCAGAATCTTGTAGGGCCACTGCCATTCTTGTAGGACAAGCACACAGAACAAAAAGCACAGAATTTTTTTTTTTCCCCATTTCATGTGTCTTTTCCTACTTGTTGGGTATGGCTAGCAGCTGTCAGATATTTTAATGGCTGGTATCTGAACTGCAAAAGCTCTAAGGCGGAAAAGGAACGCTGACCACAGTTCAACCAAAGCGACAACATTGCTGGGTTTGATCAGCACCAGAACTTTGACCGCTCTGTAACTTAACTGGAGGAAAATGTGGGTGCCTGTTGCTCTTCAGATACTTGCCCCTCTCCCCCTTTAGGCCACTGCACTGGCATATTACCACTGACTCTATTTAATGTCCCCCCTGCCCCTGCCATGTATAATACCTTGTAAATTGCATCTCAATATCCTTGTATTGAAAAAGAAGCTTTGAGGACTTCCTCGGGGATGAAGGTAAACTAGGCAGCAATGCCCCTAAAAGTTATGCTCAGAGTTACAACAGTGGTGTCCTTTTCTGGAGCTAAGTGTTGTCAGAGCCTATCTTCAGCATAAATCTGTTCGTATCAGCTAAGGACATGGCCTTAGGAGTACAGGACATGTTCTGTCAGCTCCTTAGCTATTTCCACATTCTTCTTTTTAATGACATTTGCCTTTTCACAGAGAACTTTCTCATAGATTATTCTCCATTAAAAAAACAGATCTTTTTTTCTTGATGCTTTAGGCGATGTATGATGCTGAAATCATTATCTAAAGAGACATTTGCACTGTCTCTTAGTCAAGTCTCTGCATGGTTATGGTTACTTACACCATTTTAGTTAGCTACGTCAAAGCAAAACACTGATAGTACAGGCAGTTAACAGGGACGAGCTTGCATTTGTACTGTTCAAGGTTAGCGCTGCTGGGAGCAGAAGGTCTGCGTCGTACTGCCTGGAGCAGCGAGCAGCCCACAGCGAGCTGCACAGCTCTACGTCTGTGCTTCCCCTCAGTGCCAGGCACCTGATTCAGTCCCAATGGGAGCAGGGTCTGGAGAGGCAAGTGGGAAACGTGGGCAGGGGGCCAGAGGAATGGGCTAAAATGATGGTGCGGGCATACACTAAATTATTAATCGAATTCAATTTTACGTCAATTCATAACATTTGATCTGAAATTGTAAACTTAAATTTTGCCTCTTTCTATGACATCAGCATGGGACATATAGTGTTGAAAAAATTAGTTTCCCTATTGCTGTAGAATTTGTTGTGTTGTTTGTTGGGTTTTTATTAATCTGGATATTGCAACAGCAAATTTATTTCTACCTAGTAATACTTCCTCAATATTTATAAGCTGCAGTAACAACCAAGTGTTGCTGAAGGTCATAAAAAGGAAATGATGGAGGGCTTTATTCTGGTACCGCACACTTGTACATCCAAACTCAGTAGCTGTTTAATAACCATGACTTACATAATTGGATCTGTATGGCTAACTTATTCTCACATAGGAATGAATCTCGCCTTGGTACACTGACCAACCAGTTCATTGTTCAGCTCACATGAACGCCCTTCTTTTAAACTTCTAATAAGCACAATCTCAGCCTTTGAAAAAATCGTAAGAGACTAAAGGAGCTAAAAAAAACAACAATCCCAAATTTTTGCACAAGCCTGAGTAGCCCACTGGATGGGACACTGAACTGTGACTCTAGAGAACTGGAGCCCGCATCAGCTGTGCTCTGTGATTTGCAGAGATTCACTTAATGCCTCAGTATCCTGTTGTAGCAAGTTTTCAGAACAGGAACTCTATACTGTATTACAATGCTTAGCACAGTAGAACTTTAGCTAGGGGTGAGATCTCTACTGGAACTGTAATCTAAATAATAATTTTCTATTAACCAACTTGAAACCATGACCAAGCTGTCTTGCTGCTTCAGTGCAAAAACCTTTAGGGATCTAAATCAGGGCAGAATCAATTTCGTCTGTCCTGGTATCTTTCCTTTATCTGTCCATTAAGTGCTACAGTGCAAATTTCTAAGTTAGCTGCTACACGCTCACCGATGTTCTTCGGGACCCAGGTGCTGAAAGAGAAAAAAACAACTTCATTTTACATTCATGTTGCAAAATCTTAATCCAAGCAGAACTTTAAATATTTGTATGGCCTTCCTTAGCAACAAATACGTTTGTTCTCTTTTCAAAGGCACACCACAGAAGGACTTGAATAAATGAGAAATGTGAATTGCTTTTCATGACAAGTTTAAGTGCTGAATCCCCCAAAGACCTTGTTGTTCTAGAATTGGGTGGACCAAACACAGAGAAGTTATCTTTCTTCCATTCTTGATAGGATGTCAAGTGAATTTCTGTCTCTGTGCTAGAAAAATACATACATTGCCATTAAAGGATTCCTAGATTATGAATATTTTTTTTATTTTCTGTCTGGACTTACATTCTCAAAGGAAGTGCATCTCCAAGAAAACAGTGAAAGAGCCGAATAGCAAATTGACTGGCTTAGTCAAGGAACTTAAAATTATTTTTCTTCACACATCTTCTGTGTCAGACCGTTTGTTTGATTAGTGCTTTTACATCAGAAATGCTTTCCTTAGTTTTAAATTCCTGTTGGAGTGAAGTAGAAATTTCCTCTTTTTTATATCAGTGCTTTCTTAGCAGTGGTTCTGGTTCATGATGAACTGTTTTTTTCTTTTTTTTTTTTTTTTTGGTTTAAAAAGCAGTGCAAAATATTTGTATATTTACAGAAATGAGCTCCGGGATGGGATTTAATAGTTTTTTTCTTCCCAAACTACAGACTCATACTGAATGGTGTGTGTTTGCTTTTCTCTGTTTGTTTTTTTTCCTTTTTGGAATTGATAGACAAGCTGGCTAACCAGGCAGGGGGAGAGAGTTCTTCCACAATCTGAGGTATGGCAATTCATTCTGGATCTTCTCTTCTATCATTTTTGTTTCTTATCTGAAAGTCTCTACGGCTTTCTCATTTACTTTTTTTGTAATGCCAAGGGATCTAAGTGGCAATGTGGGACTGCATTCTGTAGGTTTATTTGTAGAGGAGCCACAGCCACAAGTAGGGGACATTTGAAATCATGCACCCGGAGGGAGGGAGGGATGGATGATAAGACTTAACTGTCACAATATAGTGCAAACTCATTAGGAGGATAGCCTCTTTGTAAGAGGTGAATTTCAATGTGAAGTCAAGTCCTAGGAGCATCCTGTGCAGGGACTTTTATTCTACCTTAAGCTCTTTGTGTGGTTGCATGTGTGCGTCCATATGCACGTGTGTGTGCGTGTCTGTGTAATTAAGCAAATGTGCCTGTTGACTTAAATCAATACGCAAATATTAAAAATCCCTGTTCCCAGGGTAATTTAGGTCTATCCTCAGATCTTTTTTTGCCTTCATTTTTTCATTTTTATTTAAAAAAAAGGAAGGAGGGGGAAGTAAAAAGGTGTCATGTAACTCCAAGAGCATTAAGAAGAGAAAAAGGAGAAATACAAATAACCACAGTGTTTTCCTTAACTTTTCATCTTGCTCTGTCAAAACAATCCCCAGCTTTCACGATCAGACAAAAGGGCTCTCCTCCTGCTGCCATAGCTGCTGTTGGTATGTTTCTGACATTTAGTAAAATAGCTAAGTTTTGCTAACATGGCACCCGTGATACACTCCTAACAGAATTACTCTAAAAGGAAAGAGCATGTGCTAAAAACATAACTTTAAAAGCACTTGAGAAGAATGTGATTCCACTGCTGCAAATGGATAGAGAAGAAATGTTGGTATGCTGCTTTCTCTCGCTTACATTGGTGATGCAGAGTAGAGTAGGGGCGGGTATGGTAAGAAGATGAATGCAGACGTTTGTTTTAGAGATCAAATGTCAGTCAGCTTGTGCTTCTCCACTGCTTTCCTGTCAATTAATTAATCTGGAAATCTGAAGAGTTTTTCCTTAATTTGTTAACACTTAAAACTTTATCTAACCAGCCTAGTTCCAGGCTCTTCTACTGCTTTGTTATTTGTATTGATTCTGGTCCCAGAAGAAGTACAGAGCTATAACTGAATGAAGCAAAAGATAAACTATTTCTATAGGCTGTAAACGTGAAGCCTTCGAACACAACCTAACCCACTAATTCTGGCTGTTAGGATAAAAAAAAAAAAAAAAATCCCTCTGAGCAAGTGATTTACTCTATGATTTCTCTGAAGCATCATGTATTGCATACTGTAAAAGATACGACTAGTGGAATAGCTGACCCACAAAGCTGAACAAGCACAGGATTTCCTGGAATCTTTGGATTTTAAGGCTAAAATAAGCTCTTTTGGTCTTTCAAAAAGTGGGTTTTTTTGTTTTAGAGGAAGACTTGAGGGCAAATCCTCTACACTTCGTAAGTGATTCTTCTTTCTGCTATCGGTCAAAATTTAACAGATGTTTACCTCTGTTGTGGCTCCTGTCCATTTCTCATTTAAGTTGTTTCCTATTTTGTCTAAAATGATTTCTCATACATGTATTTTTGAGTGAAGCAATTGCATTTTCTGTAGCTAGTTTATACTTTGACGCAACACTGATGCCTGAGAGCACTCAGCGTTTCCTCTGAGGATTCAATTTTAGGCAACACCAGTTTATGCTCAGGTTGAACACTTTGCAGAAAAAGTTGTTTTACTGCTTAAGCCTGGGCACCTCACTCAGTTATGTATTTAGCAACCTGGTCTTCACCGGTTTTCTGTTTATTTAGTGGCTAAAGTGTGTCTTCCGCAGGAAGCGCTTCAGAGCATGATCCAACTTGGTCCGAATTGCTCTCATCAGTACCCCATCCATTAAACACAAAGATCAGCATCCTAATTTAGATGGCAAAGATTAGCTGTTAAGAAGAGCCCTCTCCTTTCCTGGAAGTGATATGGAGCCATGTGCACTTGTGGCCTGAGATACTTGTTCTGACAGATTGCGTTTATGATAATGTTAAATCACAAGGCAGGAACTTTGATTTATAATGGAGACTTGTATGCACTTTTAAAATCTGAGTGACCAGAAATGTTAAGTGGTAAAAAAGGACAGCATCTTTTTCTGATGCCCCAAACCCATAAGTTTCCTCTTTTTTGGATTAGTTACCTCTTGCTTACTTTCCTTTCCTTTCCCAATTAATAAAAGAGTGAAAATGAAAAAAACAATAAAACCACCCCAGTCTTTTAAGTTCTAAATTTTCAGTTTGTCAGTCACATATAAATCATATGTATTATCGTTGAAGGGTAACGTAAAATTCAGATATATACTTCATACAAAAATAAGATTATCTTTGTTTTAATTACAATACATTTAGGTTGGCCTATTAAGTGAAAAAAGACTATGCCTGCTAAGCTTGAAATTGGAAAAAACAAATGAAAGACACACAGCTGAGAAGTATTCTATTCTCCGAAACACGGCAGTCTGTAAGAAAGAAGAACAATTTTTTAAAAAAACCACATAAGTGCATTCTTTTATTTTATTCAATTTAGGACATGTTCAGCCTCATAAAGACCCTAGCATGTCCTGTGAACAACATTAAAGACTACAGTGCCAAATATTTTTCAAACAGAACCGGAACTGGTTCAAGAAAACTCATTCAGGTAAATTAAGAATGATCTCGAACTTGACCTGAACATTTCAAAAATAAAAAAAAATAAATCCAAGGATTTTCACTTTGAATCAGCATTCATTGTTTGCATTTCAGGTACCAGTTAGAGGGTCTGATTAACATCACAACCTTTATTTTCCTTTCAGTCTGAGATGCATCTTAAGAATTAACACTGTAACAAGGGTGTGAGAGACCTTTTGTCTCTCACCTTCACCTTCTTCCTTCACAAGAAGGAAGCATTATGCTCCTATTTTATAGGAGGGAAAACTGTACATGAAGACTTAAGTGATTTGCTCAGAGTAAAACCACTCATCACTGGGAAAAGTACCCACCTTTCATCAGTCATAGACCATTAAGTGTAACACAATCCCTCTTTCAAACACTACTACTTTTTGTCATGTGAGTTTTCTGTCTTGTTTCCATTCCTGACTCAAAACAGCAGCACAGGCTCAAGGAGAAAGTCTGCTCATACGAGATTTGACTGCGGACTCTTCTGAGTAGTTAATAAGTATATATAAAACACCATTCAACCTGTTGGAAGGAAAGGAATGATGATACAAAACCATAAAAAGTTATTAATATGTAATGTTGTAGTCTAAAAGTTCGTCAGTTTTTAAAGGAAAAGAAAGGTGCCAGCAATGTTCCTTTAAACTCTACAAATTGTTCTTCCTTGAAATAGAGGGAGAAATCTTCTGCAGGGTGTGGGCTTCTAATAAAACACATCAATATCATTTTAAATAATTATGCACTATCATAAACAACTATGATCGGTTTCTGAGAGTTCATTCAATATTAATAATAGGGAAAGATCAGACATTAATTTATTATAACAGTAATTTTTTAGAAATAGGAAGCCCTATCTATAATTCTTTGTCAGAATAAAAAGAACAGCTAACAGAAGGACCATGTCTCTAAACCTAGATTTAACTGTAATAAATATAGCTGTTGGGTCAAAGTTATACCTCATTTTACTCCACTGACTTCAAGTGGATTTACTACATCAAAAATGAAGATGGTCTAACAGTTCATTTTTCATAGCTTAATCTAATTGTATGAACTTATACCGAGAAGTCCTAGCCAAACCATTAGGAGCAGTTCCATATTCCACATTAAAAATCAAAATTTCATTTTCATTTAACAGTCAACATTAAAACATTAGCGTCATTAAAATGCCTGCAAGCTTGATAGCTGATTCTTACCCTGGATGTGAACAGCCAGCCAGCCATTTCCACAGTACGTTTTCAAACATCAGCTGCTTTCATTTATCAGAAATTAGACTGACACATCTTAACATTTTATGCAAAGTTAACCAAAGAAGAAAACAGCGTTTGCTCTGATCTCTTTGAAATTTGAATCACTGTACCAACTTCTTCAGGGCAAAAACTCCCCTTTAAAATCTGGATTAGCAGTAGTCAATAATTCCAAGTATGTGATACAAAAAGTGTATGGCAGGCTTTTCAAGATGAAAGAGGAGCTGCTCTGTCCTTGAGTCTTCTCGCTTTAAACAGAGAACAAGAATTAAGATGTTTTTCCATGTGATATGTATCAAGCTTTCTTAACGGTATTACAAGGTTTGATGTTATTTTCAGTTCTCAGTTTCTGGCGATGCTAAGTCTGCTAACTCCAGATTCACAAGATAAATGGCTTCATATAGAAAAATGCAAGATACTATGCTTGTAATCAACACCACCCAAATATTCAACTGAGGCAAATCCTGTTCTTCAAGGATAGGTTAGTTGTCCTTTTGAAACAAACCATCTCAACTGTTGTTCCTGTTTGATGAAAAATATCTCTGTTCAGCTGATTAAATACGAGTCCGATTTCCGTATGCCTGGGTTTTAAGAAATATAATGAATTTATTAATATTCTGAGTTTTGAAAACATATGGATAATGTGTTAAAACTTCCCTCTGCAGCTGCAGGGGTTTGGAATATATTTTTTTTGTAATAAAATATGAGCCTTTTCTGCTGGGGCTGTACTTTCAGAAAAAAAGATGAGTGTGATCCATGAGCTCCCTCAGTTTGATCTCTCTGGCACGCAGAAGATGGAGATAGTGGTATTTTTCTTCACCAGTTTTTTTTTTTGGTGTTAAGGAGCTATTTTGGGTGATGGACTTGTAGCTTCAATGGGAATGTGCATTGTAGGAGGTAAGGACACCAACGAGCAAAGCACAGTTTTTCTGCAAGTGCAAATTGGCAGTTTTTATTAAAAAATGTTCTTTGAAGCAGTCACATCATATAATCTGAGCAGAGTGAGGCTAATGTAATGACTTGAAGCATTATTTTTTCTCACCATTACAGAAAAAGGAAGTGGTTGCTTTTACAATGTGGAGCAGCTATTAAATTAAATTAATAGATCTAATATGTCTGGATTTGTAGAGCTATTTGACAGAGTTTCCCTTGATAGATTATTGTAAGAGTTCTCTAAATATGGGTGAGATAATACATTATTAAGATGGAGAAGGAATTAGTTCGAAACCAGAGACATGAATTAAAGGTATCTGTTATTCAGAGAAGTTGGTAAAGAGTGAAATCCCACTGGGCTCTAATTGTGTCACTACTTTTTAATACTCATTTTAATGTTTTAAATAGAGCTGTAGCATTCTCCTTCTTCATATTTGTGGGCGTTACCTGAGAGAGAAGCATAACTCAGCGAGATGCAGCATTTATGGGCTTGAGCCAAAGGTTTTGGAGCAGTGGGTCAGGCCACGCAGGATTATTTGCATCAGCAAAGTGAATGGCTGCATAGACAGAATTTAAATATTAACCAGCCAGAGCACCGCCAACCACTGATGCACATTGAAACAGAGAGACGATGGTTAAAGGACGGATAGCAAAATATCCCAAACTGCACTAAGGCAATACTGGAGAGGTTTTACAAATGTAACTAGGGCCAACATTTTCACATTTGGGCAGGTCTGCCAGCCATAGGAAAGGGAGATTTTGGAGCCACTGCACTTGATGGCAGGCTGACAAACCAAAAACGTCTTTTTGTGGCAGCACTGAGCATGGCATGTGCTGTCCTCTGTTGGCTCTCGCAGGCCATGGTGGGCCTCCCTACCTTATCCGAGCGCTCAGATCAGGCTGTGGTCACTAAAAGTGAAGCCGACCTCTGCACATGATTTAGATGGAGACCACTAGTGCTCAGCCTCTCACGTGTACCCTCCTAAATAGTCAGGTGCAGTCTAACCCACTGGCATATCTGGTCCATCACAGACCTGACTGAAATCCCAGTGAGGTCTGGATATCACCGCTGCTGGATTTGGTGGAAGTTGGATAACGTTGCTGGTGACTGCCGTATCAGTTCCAGGCAGCTATGCATGTTTCCGTACTGAGCTACATGGGTAAGAGAGATTTGAAAGGAGTGATTTTCAGGGAAGGAAGACTGTGCATCAGCTTCCCCATGAGTATGATGATTACCTGGCAGCTCTCAAGAAAACTTTCTAGACATTTAAATTTTCTATTGTTCCCTTAATAAAAAAAGCCCCTTTTATGTAATGAGATCCGCTATACCAACTTTTCAGACAATTTACATTGCTGTTATATATTCATATGGTACACAGTGATAGTGCTTAGAAATCAAACCAGCAGTTGTGTTTGATCCACAGCGGTAGCTGAAAACAGCGTATACCATCTAAACAGGTATATACAACCCCCAGGGGTGAGGCGATGTCTGAACTTTAAGGACACAATTACTTTTCCAGAGATTGTGACATGAATATTTTATGTCTGAATCAAGGTGTTTTTTTTCATTCAAAAGAAAGTGAAATGTAATTTGAATGCATGCTGTCAGATGAGTGACACCTACGGGGAAATTACAGGACAATAATCAAAGTCTGAGACAGAGGAACACTCTATTTGACCAGAGAAGAAGAGAACACACAGTCATTAATATAACAATAGACAGGACTTTTGGTACTTGGTACCAGCATTCCTTCTGCACCTAAATGGGAGCAAGACAGCTGCAGAGACAAGAATAAATGTCTGTCTCTCATCGATTTTTCAAACATTTCTAGCATTAAAACTGACAGGTCACTTCTAGTTCAAGTATAACATGGACACACAGAACAAAACACTGGGAGAACAAAACGAGCTGATGTGATTGCATTTTGCTTTTCTATGTCTATCTTTAAAAAATCTCTATTTGAAAAAAACTCAACCCTTTATGGGCTGAAAAAAAGTCACGTGATGGCCAGGGGCAGGATTAGCCCGGGAAGGAGTTTGAGTGGGCTAGCCCTGTTAGAGTCAGCCATGTAGCCATGGTAGCCCAAAGCATGATTTTTCTCTGATGAAAAAGGCTATTGGTTGTCTGCAGCGTATTCATGCCCAAAGCTTTTGCATGACCCTATTCATGAAATGTAAATGTGCTTTTACGTTGTTATTTGTTTTCCCTTCCTCTGAGGTCAGTGATATCATTGTGACTGGAAGAAAGTCAATCAACCTGATAACAGATGAAAATTATCAACAGTTGTTTTTCCTTCCCCTTGGCCACAATGTATACATGTGACTCTGCTGTGACTCATGTTTCACTGTATTTCACGTCAGTAAGAGAAAAACAATGACAGAATTGGTTTTGGTACTGGGGGATGGTCTTCTATATTGAGAATAAATATAGGGTAAAGGTTTAGGGGGGGCAGGTGTTCATTGAGGAAAGGAAAGCAGCCTGCCCAGAAATAAGACTACTATTTAATGAAGAAAGGGGTTTGCTGAGAATGGAGTATGGGTGTCTCTAGGAATTTCCAGGATCTTCAGTGTGAGAGTTAAATAGATTCCCCAGTAGATCAGGTTAGAGACCACTTGGCCAAAGTGGATATCCATAAGTCCATGGGCCCTGACGAGATGCACCCGTGCGTGCTGAGAGAGCTGGCAGATGTTATTGCTTGGCCACTCTCCATCATCTTTGAAAGGTCATGGAGAACAGGAGAGGTGCCTGAGGACTGGAAGAAGGCCAATATCACTCCAGTCTTCAAAAAGGGCATGAAGGAGGACCTGGGGAACTACAGACCAGTTAGTCTCACCTCTGTCCCTGGGAAGGTAATGGAGTGACTCATTCTGGATGTCGTATCTAAGCACGTTCAGGAACAGGAAGTTATTGGATGTGGTCAACATGGATTTACCAAGGGTACATCATGCTTGACCTATCTCATAGCCTTCTATGATGTTAAAACTGGTTGGCTGGACAAGGGCAGAGAAGCAAATGTCATCTATCTTGACTTCAGCAAGGCTTTTGACACTGTCTCTCATAACATCCTCCTTAGGAAAC
>VYZM01011202.1:10369-21224 GCA_013398915.1 Dromas ardeola | reverse complement strand
GAAGAGAAGGCTGAGGGGAGACCTTATTAATGTTTACAAGTATCTAAAGGGTGGGTTGAAGGAGGATGGAGCCAGGCTCTTTTCAGGGGTTCGCAGTGACAGGACGAGGGGTAACGGGCACAAGCTGGAACACAGGAAGTTCTGATCGAATAGGAGGAAAAAAATTCTTTACGGTGAGGGTGCCAGAGCACGGGAACAGGCTGCCCAGGGAGGTTGTGGAGCCCCCTTCTCTGGAGACTTTCAAGACCCGCCTGGATGCAGTCCTGAGCAATGTGCTCTAGGCAATCCTGCTTTAGCAGGGGAGATGGACTAGATGATCTCTAGAGGTCCATTCCAACTCTGAAGACTCCGTGATTTTTTGGGTAGTAGTATCAGGGGAAAGTTAAATGCCTGAATACCTCCTTTGTATATGCGTGACCTCCCTGGCCTCTCTGCTAAAGCAAAGTCCGCAGGACTACACCAAGTGCCAGGGTTCCCTCTGTGCAGCTCTCCAGAGTACCTGTAAACTAGCAAAGTGATCAGGAAACCATCTAATTTGCTAAGAGAAAAACAGGGAAAATGGTTTTGAATTTTAAATCATCAGTATATCTCAAGCAGGAGTCTAAATATTTTGCTGAATGGTATCTAGAAATAGCTCTGCACACAGGATTCTCCTACAGGTAGATGCCTGTTCACTCTTACATACTCCCTGCTTTCAAAACATGGAAACACGGTGCACAGTTATTGTTTTCTCCTGGGAGCAGGAATTTTTGGCCCAAGTCCTAGATCTAAGGACTGTTAGAGCATTTTACAACCTACAAACAAAATATACACCTTGTCCTTGGAAATGAAACAGGCACCCAAGGCTTCCCCCTCCAGGTGCATGTCTGTAGTATTAGGCTAAAGAGTCAGGTACACACTTTTGCAATTACCTATGTATTCTGTACAAATAAGAATAGCTTCTATGGAAATATTGAGAATATATGTTCCTCACTGCACATAATATTCCATCTGATTACTGAAATCAGAGGAGATGGTCTTGACCCACCAGACAGGAAGATCTGACCTCTGGTCTTCCTGGATAAAAGCTTTAAAAATGAAGCTGCTGTTTCAACTGATGAGATGGGGAACACCACCATCTTCCTTCCTTTGGCTTTGTCTTAAAGACTGTATTTTAGGCAGTACAAGCTGGTTCGTTTGCTGTTACTTGCTTGCCAGATTAGGATGGGAAAAAATGGTGGAACACTTAGTTTATGGATTTGGCTGGAACTTGTGTGGGGAAAATACTGAGTTACCTCACAGTGCTAAGGAGGAGAAACTTCTGCACATGCCTGGAGGTCTCCTTGGAGCTCTACTGTTAAAAATTGATCTCTCTAGGGACTTGAGGCACTACCAGAGTTGGACCGCATTTGAGTAGTTTCTGTGGGTGGCGATTTTGGTCATGTAAATCTAAATCCCAGCGAAGCACCAGCCACAAGACATAAGGTTCAGCTCCTGTGAGGTATTTGGGTGCTTAATGCCCACTGGCTGCAGTAGGAGTCAGGTATCAAGGTACATTTGTAGATGTCAAAGTTTATTGTAAGCGTTTAGCTCAACCAAACAGTACAAGTTTTCTCTCTATGCGTGGAACAGTACTCTAGGCTAGTTTTTATATCTGTACTTAAAGCCCACATGCTGTGCAGAGTCCTGCCATCAGAAATGTTTAACCCACACACTGTTCTTTTAAAGGAAAATTAATGTTTTCTTTACATAGCAGCAGGGATTTCACAGTTGAAGGCTGAATAATGTATCTTTTAAAAATAGCACTCTATGCTTTCATCTCCAAAGCCTTTTGCTAACACTGGGCTCAGCACTGCATTCCTCCAGGTATTGAACTCCTCTGACTATAGAGCAAGATACAGCTATAGGAACTGACAGGATCAGTCCCATCCTTGTACCCCTCCTGTGAAGTAAATTATTACCCTCTTGTTACAGACACGGAGACAAATATAGGCTGAAGTTGATTTTGTAAGATTACAACGCTGGGTAGCTGCTCACAAAATCAAGGCCATATTTCAAAACAGATTCTATTAGCTCGTTCAGCTCATAATTTTGCCAATGCAGTACACTGTGAAGCAGGAACTAAGTAGTAGTTTGGCAGTGATCTGTACTTTACTAGGATTAATATAAATTAATTCTGTATTTATAAAGAGGTGCCAAAATTATTAAACTCATTAAGAATGTAACATTACAAAGATCCCAATGGATGACAAAGATTTTCAACAAATTTGTTTCAATGAATGAAAGAAAGCATGTTCTTTCTCTGGTGCTATCTTCTGCTTACTATTTTTGTAAAAGGAAAAAAAAAAGACATTTGAGAGATTAAAGCATATTTCTGGCAAAAAATATGCTGAGAAGTTGTCTCCCAACAATTATGTTTCTGCAAAGTTAGAACTGACTGACCTTTCTGGCTAGTGTAAAATTTCAGTTACATTGATGATACTGAAATTAATATGACTTGGCTAAAAGAGCAGTTCTTAATTTTCAATTTTTTGGGGAAAACTTCAGGTTTGGAACTTTTCAGAATCTGAACATTCTTAATTCTAGAACTAAGAAATAAAGCATACTCATGGCATATTTCTGCCCTGCTTGTTTATATGAAGTTGTAGCTGCTCTACACACAATCCTCTTGATTTTACTGGGACTAAGACCCAGAAGCCTGGGCTTGCAACCCCATATATTGATACTCATTAGGGAGAGGAGCCTAAATAAATGCAACTTTCAAAATGCCTAGCATCTGAAAATTTTAAAAATTACTCTGCTCTACCCATTGCTGTAGAAAAGCTGGCTCTTAGAAATGTATGTCAGCTGACTCTCAATGAAGAATTATATGATAATTTTTAATAGGCAAGCCTGTGAAGTTACACTTATATCTCAAATAGTTACACTTAGATCTTAAAGACACAGGCCCTGACTCCAACTGGAAATGCACCTCTGAATGCAGTTCATGACGATGGCAATTCTCTAAGCTATTCTTCATCAATCACATTAGGACAGGGGCTCAGACTGAAGTTGTGTCCAGCCTCTAGGCTAGAAAGCAAATCTGTCTTGTCAGGACTTGCACTTCCAATCTACAAACTGTCTGTGGGGCTTCCCTGTGGTTTCTGCGTACAAGTCTCAGTTTTGAGAAAAGACATGTTTCTTTGAAAGCTGTGATTGAGCAGGAGTGTACTATGGCTGTACTAATGGTTTCCAAACATAAATGACCTTCTGTATTTAAAAACTGTGTCTTAGTCTGTACTTTCTTGGCGTCAATATCCAGCTGTTGGGTCTTTTTGTAACTTCGCTGACTAGTACATCATCAGTTAGGCACAACATCCATTGTCGCTGTTCCAAGTGTCTTGGGGACTGAAAGCAACCAGCATAACTCCACTACTGAAGGGAGCAGAACATAGGACATGGCTGCACTGCGTCTAATCCTGCATCCTGTTGCCAGTGGTGGCCACCAGCAGGTGCCTGGGGATGCAAGTCTCCAGTGACACCTCCTGGTATGCACTCTTACCAAGAGTTTGCAGCTTATAGACTTCTCCAGAGAGATTTAGCTAAACCTTTGTGTTTAATAGCTCAACTAGATTTCATCTCCATGATTTCATACAGTGTCCCCTTGAGATCATGGAAATGTTTAGCATTCGTAGCACCCTATAGCAAGGGTTTCCACCAGTTTAACTACATATTGTATAAAGATGCACCCTCTTTTACTCAGTGTGAACTCCCTTCCTGCAAGTTTCATGTGATGAACCCTAGTTCTTCCATTGGGAAAGAAAATAAACGAAAATGTCCTGGGGCTATTTATGGTTTTATATGGCTCTGCCACATATTCGACCTTTTCAAGGCTGTAGAGCCCTGGTCTGCACAGTCACTCTTCATTGGAAGATACTCCATACCTGTGATCTTTGCTGTTCTTCTCTGAACCTCTTCCAGTTCTGTCTCTTTGAGATGAGGCAAATAAAACTACATATGCAACATCTGGCTGCAAAATACATTTAAACAGTTACTCAGTTTTGTATGCACCTTCTGCAAGTCTTGACAGTTGCTCCATCCTGAATAACTTCATATTATTTGTAAACATTGATACCTCACCTCTCATTGACACCTATTCCTAAGTTGCTTACGAAGGTGATGAACCACTTACTGGCCGTTTACTCTTACATTCTGTTCCCTGTTCTTTGCCTAATTATTTACCCATGTAACTGTCTTCCTTCTTATACTGTCTTAATTTCCTTAAGAGCATTAGGTGAAGGATCTTCTCAAAAGCCTTCTGGAAAAGCAGTAATCTAGCCCTTATCAATATGTTTGCCAAGTCCTTCTAGAAACTACAGGTTTGTGAGACAGGACTGCTCATCACAAAAACTACAGGACTCTGGCTCAGTATATGATATAATGGTCAAATCTGCATACGATACAAATTAAACTTCTAATACAAAATGAAACAAACCCAGACATTTGATGTGGGGAAGGAAGAAGACAGAAGCAGGACAGAGTCAGTAATACTACTGGAGAAGAAGGCTTCAGCAGAGATGGTGAAAATTATGAAGGACTGAGAAACATTTCAGAGGGAAATGGAAGTAGCAGAGATGAAATTTAACTTGAAGTAAGTAAACACGCATTAGCCTAAAATAATCCCATACTTCAATTACTGAGCACAATTACTGTGTTCTGAGAGGGCAGAACCTCTCCATAGGAGCAAACATAAATAGCAATATCAATTTCTGCCCAACCTCCACCAGAAGTTAACAGTACAGATAACATATTTTTAAATGAGTGGAGAAAACTCAAACATATGACATCTTTATATTCTTCAATGCTATTGTTGCATTTGACGTGCTTTGCTAAATGTCTTTTCATTGATTTTAAGATACAGGGACTAGCTAAAATACTAGCAGGAAAAATAAGGCTTAGAGATCCTTTTACTGTAGCATTTAGCAGCATGAATGGAGAGAAAGAAGAGGAAAGAAGAGGCTTGTTTTAGAATTATTGGGAAATATATTTGACATGTATAAGTAATCTGTGGGATTCATTGCTGCAGGAGGTAAAATGTCTGTGATGGTCTCAAATGATTAAATGATATATCCCAAAGCAGGGTGAAGGAAATCATATGGGCAAGGACAGAAATAGGAATCAGAAAAAGATTTCCACATTAATCTGTAGTATTATAGAACCAGTTATCCACAATAGGAATCATTGCTCTTTGAGGAACTGTTCACTGGATGGAGCAGAACAGGGTGGGGTGCATGATTTTCCTTCTGAAGACTGCAAAGTAATAGATATGAAATGTCCAAAAAGTTTTTATTTTTCAAATCCTAACTTAAAAAATCCTAAATTATGGAAGAAGCTAAGGTATGCAATGTTTGATCAACCAGCTGCTTGTCTGTAATATTTATGAGTTTCATGGGAATAACAGTAAATGTCAGAAATAAATGTATGCTGCCATGGCCACAACTGGAAAGTCAGAGCGACTTAATTTTTCAGGTCTCCTTTTTAGTGATACAAGGCTTTAAATGTTTTAAAATGCATTTAGAGAGTTCTTTGTTAAAAACCTTATGAGTGTCTAAAAGCTGGTATTTTCAAAAGATTTTGGAATAATGTATTATGCTAAACTGTCTGAGAATGGCTATGCATCACTGTAAGTATCAGTCTGGCTATTCATCTTCCAGACACTGTGCACAATGAAGCCAAATCCAGAATTCTGATTTCATTGTACCTGCTGTGATTTCAGTGGAGGACCTTCCCGAGTATGATCACAGGATTAGCTGAATGAGATAAGCAAGAGCTAAAACAGGTTTTCCTTCTGTTCAACAACTTTCCCATGGCTCAAAAGCAAGACATAGGATAATAGATGAACAGAACCCAGGAACTTAAGAATGCATTCTGTGTGATGTTGAATGTCTTAACTTGGATGGATTTCAGAGGAAATTAGCTGAGCTGAGCTGAAAGTCCTCTAGGAACTACTTCTTTAAAAAAAAAAAACAAAAACAAACAAAACAACAAACAAACCAAAATCAGAAAAAATCCCTGTCAATATATGTGTGTAAGTCCTGATTGGGTCATTTTTCAACTTTGCATAAGAATGAGCTACCAACCCCTCCTTGAATATTATCGTGCTCTGATCTTACATTCATTGATGTATGAAAGTTTGAAAGATGTATAAAGAGAACAATTAATTTCACTGCAACAATGACGAAAACAGGAGATACTTTTTAAGGACTAGATTATATCAGTAAATAGCAAAACCACTGACTTCCCTATTGTCATATTAAAATAATTGTAACTTTTAACTTCTGTGATTGGTTTGCAAGGAACAAAACTTCAGTTTTATGTTACCTTAGGTAGTTTGGATCTGAACTATCTGTGCTCTTATGATCCAGTCACCTGTCCTGTATCTTGGGAACACTTAAAATTTTGTCAAATTATGTCAAAAAAAAAGGCCTGTGTGAATGATTAATTACAAGAGACAGTCATGAAAAGCTTGTCCTATTCTTAAACTTTTTTTTTGTCAGAAGATATTATCTAGCCAAATTGCTTTGCAACTCAGGCTGATCAGAACACGCCTGTTGTTACCATAGCTCAGCTGACAGGTAACATCTTATTAAGCTGCATTAGCTTGGTGTCTTAGGACCAACAACTAAATTCCTGCACTCTGCACCTAGAAAATGCATTCAGGTAGTACTTTTTGGGTATATGAACTTACAAAGCACTCATCTTGATAAACCACAAAGTCATCAAACCTCTTCCCTCCACAGACAAGGGAGCCCAGCCCTGTGCAGGAAGCCCTCACCAACATCTATTGGTTCCCAAATGCTGCCTTATGGGGCTCACCTGTCCTTGGACCGAGCGTGTCCTGGGCTTACGAGGGCGAGGTTGTCATCCCTGGTACCTTTCCTGCCTCTCTGCGGACCACTCACCCATTAGACCTTGATTCACAGCACAGAAGGATGCTGTCTGAATCCTGCTCACACCACGCTGGGGAAGAGTGGGGGGTGAACTGGGACCTGTTTTACAAAGAGTACAATTAAAGCAAGAAAGGGGCAGAAGTTACGTTAGCCTCCTTTAATAGGTGGTGGGCTTAGGTAGGCCACCCTGATAACAGGAGTCCTGTGCAGCTGTACAGCCACTGACTTCCTAACTTTGTGGTAGAAAGCCCTTCGGTTTACAGAACCTATACATTTTGGTCACAGAGGATTTTTCTTCCCACTGAAAATATACTCCAGTTATTAGCAATATTATTTAAATGTAAAAATTTTAGTACTGGTGAACACTCTGCAACAGATTGACAGCATGATAGTCTTTTCTATTTTCTAGAATTTTTCTCATTTTTTGGGAGTATGTTTTACAGTGTATTTCTTAGTGTAATAATAGCATCTTAAACCTCAGTTTTTAAAAAGGTTTTAGGGGAAAAAATCCTGCAACAAAAATAGAAAATTCTAACATGTTTTATGGCAACAGTTTTAAATGAAACTGTTTCAGCATTAAAAATCCATTAAAAGTTAAACAAAACCTACCAGCATAAAGACAAATATCTAGGGATTCAATTACTGAAACTGCTTGCAATCAACTTATTTAAGTGGAAGATTCTTTTTTTCAAGCTTACAAGAAAAAAGAATTCTTGAAATAAAATAGAGAAACCAACGTCAAAGTTTCTGTACATCACAAAGCAATAAAGCAATTTAATACGATATTAACATATGAAAAAGAAGTTAACTATGCTTTTCAAACAGCTCTTTAAAAAGAACTGGGGAAAATGGACTGATGATATGTTCTTAGGCTTCCATTTTAAAATTGTAATGTTCCATAGTTTCAAAGGAGTAAGTTGAGTAGGAAAGTTGGTTGTTTTATACTATGTGCTTCTGGACCTAATTCCATTCAAAATTAGAAATACAGAATATTTGCCAAAATTTGTCAGATCTGAAAACAGTTTTGAATTCAGTCTTATCTGACTTACGAGCAAAGTGTCTAGGTCCTTCCTTCCTTCCTAATTAAGATAAAATTGGATAGAAATATTTAGTGTTCACTCATATTGATCCAGAACAAATTAAAATAGAGCACTGTGAGAATCTGTCTTAGCTCTCTGTTAAAAGAGGTCTGGAGTTCAAAGATTTGTACTGTTATACATTTACTAAGAAAATAATATTCATCATTCTGTATTAGCTGATGATTTCTTTAGCTAGAAAAAAAATAAAAGAAAATGAATTTTCTTCCAGAATGTTAATTCTTTTGGGAAAGTTTTTCAACTGTTATTTCTTATAAAATCATAGAATCATAGAATGTGTTGGGTTGGAAGGGACCTTTGAAGGTCATCTAGCCCAACCCCCCTGCAGTAAGCAGGGACATCTTCAACTAGATCAGGTTGCTCAGAGCCTCATCAAGCCTGGCCTGGAATGTCTCCAGGGATGGGGCCTCCACCACCTCTCTGGGCAACCTGTTCCAGCATCTCACCATTCCCATTGTAAAGAACTTATTCCTAACAAACTGAAAGGAATTCCAGCAACTCTTCCAACCACCCATAAATCAAACATATATATAAACATGGCAAGAATAGTTACTTTCCTGTTTTATATAATCTATGTACATTCCTCTTATTCATTCAGAGGTGGACATTTTCAGCCCAGGAAGGGTAACTGTAAGTAGCATGTCTGGCCTTCTACAAATTACAGGCTTAATGATGTAAACTGGTCACTTCCTCAACTAACTAGTGGTTGAACAAAACCACACAATGATTTAAATTTTCCAAGGGATGAAAAATCCTCCATTTAACCTGGTGATTCTGTGATTAACTGCTGCCTTACTAACAGTATTATGTCCTTGAAAGTTAGTCAGAGTCAACACATTGCATGAAAATGCAGCTGTCCTTTCCCTGATATAAGACAGACAACATAATAATAACATTTTTGTTCAGCTCTAAAGAATCAGTTTGTAAAGTGTGTTATTTACATAGCTGAGTGAGTTTTCGGGTTTTTTTACTATATATGTATAAGCAAGGCAAATGTAGAGAAGTAGGAACTTAGTGGAGAAGCTTGAAATGGAGGATAAGTACTGACAGGAGAACAGGATTATTAATTTCTGGCAAAGACCTACCTTCTCGTCTGTAAAATAGACACATCTCTAGCGTCACACAGCAGAGAAGGAGGGAAAAAAGATAGCTGCAAAGAAAGGCACAGTTGTGAGAAAAGCACAGACAAAAAAGAGTAATTGCCATGTTAAATGGCAAATAAGGGCATGCCTGCTGAAAGCAATTTGAGTTCACATGGGTGAAAAAGAAAGAAAGCACTGAGTTCATATATAACTGACACAAATTAGTAATAAGCTATTTATTCTTGCTGCGCCCATCACCTTTGACTAATAACAACCTTTCACAGTAAAGTAATGATTAAAGTCATCATGACCAAATTTAACCCACTGACCAAGAAGTCAGCAAATGAATCCACTCTTGTGACTGAAGTCAAGAATGGCCAGTGGTACAAAATTAACCCAATCTTAATGATATTGAGAAATGTAATTTCATGCTCCACCTCAGCTGGTTTGCCTTGCCTTGTTATATTTCTTTAGAATCACTACTACTCTTTTTGAACAAGGGAGATGGCCTTTAGAAATTGAAAATGTCATCAGTGAATGGAAGAGAAAGTTAGTTTCATCCTCAACTTCTAAATGTGCTACTCCTGTGCAAGAGATGTCTAAATTATGGGGACATCACAGTTAAATGACAGGATAATCAGTTTCATCTTTTACAACAGCTCATTTGTCAATGAATAGCTCACTCCTCTTTGACATTTTACCTTTCGATTCAGAGAGCTGAAAGACAAGGCAAACTCCAGCCCTCTCCATCTACGGTAGAACCCGCACCAGGTTCTGAAGGTGGACCTCTTACAGGAGTCTAATGACAATTTTTTGACAAAAGTCTGCCCCATCAGGCTGAATGGGACCAGGATTTGGTGCTGTGTTTTGACAAATAGATTATACTGCGTGCAAGCATGGATTATTAAAGAAAACCCTGCCATGTAGCAGCAGGGCTATTTTGTAGCATGTAAGTCCTAAATGCTCCTTGAAACGAAGCGTGGGTCAGTGCGGCTGAACAAGGACTTAGCCCTGTGTCATGCTGAGGGGGTGATGGCTATGGGAGTCTAGGAAACCCCTCTGGAGAAGCACAGGTCTCACAAAGTTAAATATAGGCCCACCACGGCAGTGACAGCTCATAGAATTGCATGGAAGAGGGCTGGCGCCAAATAAGAATTTTTCTAGTTCACGTTTGGGGCTTGTGCCAGTTCCTCAGTCTGCAGTTCTCTAGGAGGGCACGTACAGGCCGCTACGCACCCAGGCCTACGACGTGCTGGTTTACCAAACTGCGGTACCTTCGCATGTGCCACCCATCAGTTAATCACAGCTGCTCTCGTACTGGCCACAGCTGCTCCCGCGAACACCCAAAGTACGTAATGTTTTATCTTCCTGCAGCAGGACGCTGTTTGGCCTCACAGGAGGAGCTTGGCTGCACGAGGCAGGCGCGCACAGCGCTTCACCTGAAGGCAATGCCGACCTAGTCGAGGTGAGAATTAACTTCGCGGCGTTAATTGCCCGGCGCCGCCCTCACCCCGCAGGGGCGGGGATGGCGCGGGGCGCTCGGCCTCTCCGCGGGCGGGCGCGGGGCGGCGGCAGCGACCCTAACCGCCACGGCGCCTGCGCGCAGCCGCAGCGGGCGGGCGCGCGCCCGCCGGCGGCAATGGCTGCGGCGGCCGTTAGGCGGCTTGCGGCCGCCGCTTTCGGTGTGTGCGGCGGCCTCCGGCTCCTCATGGGCGCCTTTCAGCTCTGCTGGGGCCGTCTGTCCCCGGCGGCTGCCGCCGAGGCAGGC
>VYZM01011202.1:0-10291 GCA_013398915.1 Dromas ardeola | reverse complement strand
CTCTTGGTACCACGGGGCATGTTCCCTAGTGCTGATGCCCTTAGCGCAGTGGAGGCCTTGATCCAGCCAGCGCTGTTGGGTGGTCGGGTGACACTGCCCGGATCTGGGCCTCTCCCTAGGGCTGAGGCAGCAGGGGGGACCTCTCCTGTGGGAGATGTGACCCAGCACCTTGCCTAGAGCGCCAGGTGGGTGCACACCCTCAGCCCAGCAGGGTGAATACCCTCGGGGGGGTGAGGGGAGAGTGACAGAACCTGTGTGGAAGATCTACAGATGTAGTGGCTCCAGCAAGGACAGTGGCTCAGCATGAGGCCATGGTCAAACAGAGAGCTGTCAGCGGGAGGGCTGGAAGCTTCTGACTTCTAGTAACCAGAGGAAGGTTCCTGCTGTATCTGTAGAGTTGAAACTGCAGAATAGTTAACAGTGCCTAATGAGGATGAGCAAGACCCATCAGGGGATTCATCAGAGCCAGCTATATGCCCAACCTGTGTCCCTGTGTTGGGGGAAAAGGCAGGTGATAGCTATAGGAGACACCCTGCTGTGCAGGATAGAGGCACCAATGCTGATCTGATGTCTTGGAACATTTGGTCCTTGGCAGGGATTGGCGCTTGGGATTCTGCAGAGATGCTGCCAAGGCTTGTCCAGACTATTTGCACTTTCTGCTTTTCTATGTGACCACTGGTGGTACTGCTAGAGGTAACCTGGAGCGCATCAAGAATTAGTCCAGAGTGTGAAGGACAGGGGGATTAATTAGCGGCCTCCATCCTTCCAGTGAGTAGGCAAGCCTTGAACAGAAGTGGACTCATCCAGGCGCTGTTGGCTGTAGTTACAGGCAGGGTTTTGGCTTCTCAGACCGCAGGATGCTCTGAGGTCAGTCAGCCTCACCTCAGTCCCTGGAAAGGTTAGTGAGCAAATACCCTCTAAAGACGTTCTTAAACACATGAAAGGCAAGATGGTTACTAGGAGCAGCTAACATGGGTTTAGTTTAACCAGGGTGAATTAGGTAAATCATACCTGACCAGGCTTTTGCTTTCTGTGATGAGGTGGTTGGTGCTGTAGAGAAGGGGAGGGCAGTGAATGTTCTATACTAAGGCTTTTGATACAGTCTTTCGTAAGCTTCTCACCACATTGGTGAGATGCAGGCTGAATAAATAGGCAACAAGGCTGGAAAGTTGACTAGACTGCGGTGCCTCAGAGAGTTATGGTCAGTGGTGTGAAGTCCTGCCAGCAGCCAGTAACTAGTAGGGACCGGTTGCAGTTAATCTCTTCATTAATGACATGAATGATGGGACAGGAGTATCTTCTCAGCAAGTTGTGGATGACCCCAAATTGGGGGGAGTGGTCAACAGGCTAGAGAGCAGGGCACACCAGCACCTATGAAGTTTTAAGAAAAGTCAATGTGAAATCCTGCATTTGGGATGAAATAATCCCATGTAAAAGTACAGGCTGGGGTCCATCTGGCTAAGAAAAGGATCCGTCCCTGCAGAAATGGATCTGGAGGTCATAGTGGACAACAAGTGGACCATGGGCCAACAGCATGCCCTTGCAGCAAAGGCCAGCTACATGCTGGGCTGGATTAATAAGAAAGGTAAATATTTTTTCTGTTTCCCTGAGTAAATTGCAAATGCAATTGCCTGTGAGGTTGTTTTGAGGGCTGCTAACTGCTTACATTCAGTCAGTAGTGTACGGAAAATCTCTTTGCCATCTCGTTGTAACCCGTTTTCCTTCTAGTATTCTTGAGGATCTGTCAATAAACACATTTTCTCCATTTGGCCAAGGGGTATCCCTTAGTTCTTCCCTAGCTTGGGTTTGAAGATCTATTAGTTGAATACAGTCATGAATTTCCTCCGGATCTCCTCCCTCGGGACCAGCTGAACAGGAGGCTGGATTAAACCCTTCCCTGCTTCTTAATTCTAAATCCTCTTGTTCCATTAAACAAGTTTCATACTGTAATAACCTAGCCCTAGTCATCCATTTAGAAGCGCTCTCAGTTAACAAAGCTTTAGTTTGGTGCAAGACTTTAACAATGAGGGATCCTCCTGCTGTCAGTTTTCAAGCCTCAGTTATCATTAAAGCTGTAGCTGCACAATTTTGTAGACAATGAGGCCACCCCCTAGCCACTGGATCCAACATTTTGGAAAAACAGGCCACTGGTCTTCGACTACCCCCGTGTTCTTGCACTAGAATCCCTTTAGCATGGGCTTGTTTAACATCCACAGTTAATTCAAATTCTTTTTCCCGGTGTGAAAGGGCTAGAGCTGGAGCTTTGGTTAACTTGTTCTTTAACATTTTAAAGCTTTGCTTCCCTTCTGGTGTCCATACTACAACATTGGGGCTGTCTTGCATTAAGAGATCATACAGGGGTCTGGCTAAAGCAGAGAAGTCCTCAATCCAGATCCTACAATATCCTGTTAGTCCTAAAAATTGTCGCAGCTCCTTTTTAGTCTTAGGTAATGGTACCTCTAAAACTCCTTGAATTCTTTCTGGATCAATACATCTCAAGCCTTCAGTGAAAATATGTCCCAAATATTTAACTTTCTCTTCCACTAGTTGTGCCTTCTTTTCAGATACTCTAAGCCCTTTTTTAGCTAGAAAATTAAGCAATTATACAGTGGTCTCTTTCACTACCTCCTTCTCTTCTCCTGTCAAGAGTAAATAATCTACATATTGTACCAACCTAATCCCTGGGGGCAGAGTAAATTCTTTCAGTATTTCTTGTAAAGCTTGCCTGAACAGGACCGGTGCCTCCATGTATCCCTGCAGAAGGACTGTCCGTGTCAATTGTTGCTTCACTGTTTTCCCTGCGTCCGCTTGTTCCCACTCAAAGGCAAAATATTGTTTACTGTGTTCTGTAAGTGGGCATCACCAAAAAGCATCTTTTAAGTCAAGCACTGAATAATATTGGTGTGAGGAGGGAATTTGGTTTGGGATAGTATAGGGATCTTGAACCATGGGATGCCTTAGTTTAATATTCTTATTTGTTATTCTTAAGTCTTGTATCATCCTGTAGGTTCTGTCTGGTTTCTTAACTGGCAGGATGGGAGTATTATAGGGAGACATACATGGCTTCAAAAGACCTGCCTCTAGTAGGGACTCAATAATGGGTTGTAGTCCCTTTCTTCCATCTCTTAAAATAAAGTATTGCTTTTTAGAGACCACTTGACTAGGCTGTTTCAAAGTAACCTGAAGAGGTTCTATATCTGATTTTCCATATTTCCCTGGGACTGCCCACACCTCTGGGTTTACTTTAGCACAAGCTTTATCAGACAAAGTTACAACAGTACTCGCTTCTTTGAATAAAGGGAGAGTCCACTGGGCCATATCCCTGTGGGATCTCTCTAAGTCACTGGAGGATGCAGCCTCCTTTTATTTTAACTCCCCAGCCGTGTATGACCCTCCTCCACTCCCCACTGGCTGAGGTACTCGAAAGGTACAGACTCCCCGGTCCGCCTACTACATATTTCCCGCTACCATGTACCGTCCCCCCCCCCTTACATCATACATTGCATGCATCATTAACTCTAACTTTATGCTGCCCAGGGTGGAGAAGTCAATATTCACAAGCTTATTAAGCATGCATACTAAATTCAAAAGGTAAAAAGTTCATACTGTACTCAACTTCTGTGGTTTCAGCTAACTTCTCTGGTACTCTAAGGTTTGATTGGTTCTTCTAAGCTATATCCTTGTTATATTGTGACATCCCTATTTGTAAAGACAGTCCTATCTCCATCTTATCAGTAGCCAGGTCCAGGAGAGTTATCCATGCCTTGTATTTGGCACTTGTGAGGCTGCATGCGGAATACTGTCTCTGGTTTTGGACTCCCTGTACAAGGAGAATGTTGACATGCTGGAGGGAGTCCAGTAGACCAACAGGATAGTCAGAAGCCTGAAACATGATGAGTGAGAAGTTGAGTGAGCTGGGCTTGCTCAACCTTAAGAAGAAAATGCTTCAGGGGGACCTTATTAGTTGTCTCCAACTCCTGTTGCCCTGGGAGGTTGTGGTATCTCCATCACTGGAGATGTTCAAGGCTTGTCTGACCATGATGTCTTACCCAGAGTAACGTAAACTAATTAGGCCTGCTTTGAGCAGGGGTTTGGACTAGATGACTTCTTGACATTGAGTCTTTAGGGCTACTTTGAGGAGAATGAACGAGTCTTGACTAACTGTTTATTGAAAAGCTATCATAGACCTTGTGCACAGAATGAAAGCAGAGAACTTAAGAAGTAAAATGCTTTGTCAGACTAGATCACGGCACATAGAATAAGGGTGGGATGAATTAAAACTATAATTTTGACTTTATAGGGTAGAAATGGTTTTAGTATGATTCCGTGTGTGTGTGAACTGAAACAACTGAAGAGCAGTTGATTTCTTAAAGTTGTTTTCAGTTTCATATTAATTCACTTGCATTTACTTGGATAGGTGAATATAGATAATTCTTGTTATTTTTGGATTAGTCGGGTGTTACCTGGTCTGCATATTCACCTTCAGACCTGCAGAGAGAAGAAATTTAAGAAGCCTTTCAAGTCCAAGATGTACATCAGTTACTTGTCATTATCCGCCAAGCATTATGAATTAGCCCACCTTTATCATTCTCTCTTGCCTCAATTGGTTACCAAATAATTTTCAAGCCAGTTAAATTGCTTGACCCTCTTAAGTTTTCCCAGTCCATTTTGTTTTCTTCTCCTTTGCTTCAGAATGTACTACCTTCTGTTGAACTGGCAATTAATCATAACAACTCTGTTGGCAGGCGATTGCTTGCTCTTTATAGAACACACCGTATGTCTCTTGCTCACAGTTCTCTATAGTTTTTGGATATGTTAAAAATAAAGCTGGTTGCAAATAGCTGAGGTTTTTAGCTAGAAGCTGCTTTTGGAGTTCTCTGTGCAATAGAAGCAGAGTATTTTGCGCTTCAAAAAAGATTACTGTGTTACAAGGAAAGGCATGAACAATAACCTTTAATTTCTTTACCAGCAAGAATAGATCCCATATAGTCATACAGTTTTGACTCAGATTTCCCTCAGATATTTCAGCAGTGTCACCCATCCGAAATAGGATTGACTAACAGCCTGTATTCAGAGCAGAAGTGCTACCCAAAATGGAGTTCAGTAGGTATTTTAATCGTGTATGCAAGCCCAGTGGGAGGTAGCAGGGCTTCAGCCTGTGCTTAAATTCATAAACAATCAAGGGACCGTTTATATATACTCTAAAGGGAAGACTGAATGGCTTTCTGAACTGCACATGAAATACTCAGAATGAATCCTGGTTGTTACGCTTAATACAGCCTTGTGCCAGAAGTGGGCTTTGGTTTTTTTGGTGCTTTGAGGGGGGCTGTTTGACCAAACATAGCTCAGATGATAGTTTGGGAGTTAGGGCATTACTCTGTTTTAAGCAATGGCATCACAATCTCTGCATTTAATTCTTTTAATGAATCCAAGTCTTCTCTTGGGTCAGACATCATCAGTGTTGTGGTTTAACCCCAGTGGGCAGCTGAGCACCACACAGCCACTTGTTCACTTTCTGCTGGTGGAATGGGGAAGACAATTGGAAGTGCAAAAGTGAGAAAACTCGTGGGTTGAGATAAAGACAATTTAATAGGTAAAGCAAAAGCTTCATGCATAAGCAAAGCAAACTGAGGAAATCTTTTACTATTTCCCATCAGCAGGCAGGTGTTCGGCCACCTCCAGGAATGGAGATTTGGTGTGGGATATCCATCTGGTCAGTTGGGGTCAGCTGTCCTGACTGTGTTCCTTCCCAACTTTTGTGCACCCCCAGCCTGCTCGCTGGCGAGGCAGTCAGAGGAGCAGAGACGCCCTTGGCGCTGTGTAAGCACTGCTCAGCATTAAGTAGCGTGTCCTTGGGTTGGCAGCACTGTTCTCAGTGCAAATGCAAAACATAGAGCCTACAAGCTCCTAGGAAGAAAGTTAACTCAATCCCAGGCAAAACTAGTACAATCGGATACTGTCATACCTGTGGATTATTTTCCCCATTTTTCTATGACTAAATTCCAGGTGTAATTTTCAGAGTAGATTGCTTTGAGGACAGCTGACCATTTATGTTCAATTGTTAGTACTTACTCTTTTTCCTTTGCCAACACAGGCCTATTTTGAAAGGAGTATTAATAATTAGCTAAAATACATATTAATATTTTTATCAAACACTTAAGAGCACTTTTTTTAGGTATGGAGAATAATTCAAAGTTTCTGGCATTTTTTTCTTAACTGAGCTCTATTGTTTGAGTCTCTTAATGAATACTTGCAGGAAAAAAAACAGGATTTTTTTTTTTTTCCCACTGAAAAAAGCTGCTGTATTTTGAAATATTGGAAAGGATATGCAGAAGGATAAAATCCAGACTAAATGCAGCCTAAATAACAAACCATACAGAACAATCCATAAGGAATTGATTTTGCCAACATGATGCTGCTGGTTGTTTTTATTTAAAACAAAACAAAGCAACCCAAAACCCAAACAAACTATGAAGTATTCATATGCGCTAAATTTCATCACAACGGCACGTTAGAGTACGCAGAATCTCTTCAAGTCAGACTTGCTTAAGGCCATCTTCTGAATCGTAGTTGTAGTAATATTCTGACATGCAATAGTACACCTCCTGGTGTTTTGGGTGGTTTAATGCTGTGCAGCAGTAGATTAATTTCAGCTCTGAGGAGTGCTGAGTCATAACAGAAGTAATAAGAAATGCAGGCACATACGGTCTTCATGAGCTTCCCCTTACTCAGGATTAGTCAGACACATCAAAAAGCAAGGAACAGTAGTCCAAGTGCTTTCCCAACTTTCTTCTTCCCCATCCAGGGAAGTCGTCAGAAGCAGTAGTGAAATAAATTCTCAACCCTCAGAGATACAGCCAGCTTTTTGAGCTTTGCTTGGAGGTAGATATGTATCAAAAGGGCAAAAAATTAAAGGTTATATGCTGCAGGAGTCTGAAGAATATAGTGGTCTCCTGTTACAATCCTGAATTTGTGCTTGTCCCATTGGTGGCAGGAATTAAGTCTTTTTTTTTTTTTTTCCTAAGCTTTTCTCTGTTGACCTCAGGCATGCACGTTTTGTGTAGAGGATCTGATTGGCTTCCAGCTTCATGCTCTTCTTCCCTTTTGGAAACCCTCCATTTAGAAATGTCCAGTGCTTAATCTTTGTAAACTCCACTTTACCCCTGTAAGTTTGTTGGGGTTTTTTTATGGATCTTTAAGTTTCCACAACAAAGACTCCAATCAAAGTCACCCAAAGAAGCAAGGAAAAGGTGGAGAGACGAGTGCCATAGTCATATCTGTTTAGCATGATCTCTGTAATCTTCATTAGCACGTGTAGGGGTGTGTGCTTTCATATGCATTTTGCGGATAATGAAGCAAAGGTCACTTATCGGACACAATGGCCTTGAGTACAGAGAACTAGCAAGCTCACCACATGAGTGGCAGAACTACCTTGTCTTCTCAAGGCAGTCCTCTCACTGCTTTTGAGGCACCTGTGAGCCTCATCCATTCTTTGAATGTCAGGCCTGTATTATTTATTTCCTTGAGAGTGTTTGAGGCCTTCCATTGAAGGCTTGGAGGGCCTTCTCCCCCTCGTCAGGGAATTTACAGGCCGTCTCTTACACTCAGTCGTGAGGGGTTGAAATTTGCGAGTTTGTTCTTAGTGCAGGCAGTAAGAAGGTAGACCAGAGAGAACATTTTGTACCCATTTGAGTCATCTGCCTGTCTAGCGTTTTGGTTTGTTGTGGACACTCTCCTTTTGTTAGAGATAATTTCCAAGCAATTTAAAAGCCTCTTTTGAGTATTTAAATATACTGATGATTTTAAGGGTCAAAGCCATGGAGGGTAGAGAAGGCAGAGACAGCTGTTTAGGATCACCTCCTAAGGGCCACGAAGATGATGAAGAGCCCCTCCATCTGTCGTATGAAGAAAGGCTAAGGGAGCTGGGACCTTTTAGCCTGGAGAAGAGAGGGCTCGGCGGGAGCTTATCAATGTGTGTAAATACCAGAAAGGAGGGCGTAAAGAAGACAGCCAAGCCCTTTCCGTTGGTGTGGAAACCAAGGTGTGGGATTCAGACGATATAAGGCAGTGTGAGGATTGCCAACTGACATGGACAAAAAAAATTGGGTTGCCCCTTTATCTAGGTAGCAGGTTAAATAGCAGAATTGTGACTCTTGTGACCTTGGCAGTTCATATACTTAGTCCGGTGTTCAAAGCTTTGAAAGCTGGACAGCAGAGTCTGTTACACACCTGGGTGTGTAACACCTTCTTGACCTTCCTGGATTTTTTCAGTTGTTGATACCCAAAAGTTCTATTTTCTCTTCTGGTATGCTTCCACTCTCTTCCACAGGCCTGTTTTCCCTTTCTGTTTCTTCATTTTTCATTTTCCTGGAAAGACCCTGCAAACCTTCATATTCCACAGTGTTCTTAGATAGGTAAAGCCATGATCAACTTGTATCAGTTCTTATTTTAACCAAAGTGAGCTCACTTTACCTTCTTTCCTCTGAAACTCTTTTCAGTTGTGGACATACCAGGGAGTCTACCGTGTTGTCTGGCATGATTGGAGGCAAAGTAGAGTCGCCGGAACCAGAAATGTTGAAGTTAATAGGCGTCAAGACATCTGGAGGAGTAAGCTACTGTTTTCCAGATTGCTACCTTAGCTGTTAAAATTAAGAACCCTATTGTTGGTTTGCATTATCCGCACTTCACACAGTCCCCTGACCCAAAACAGACTTCACAAAGCTCTGATGAAGTAGGATCTTAGCAAAACTCCTCTGAAGTTGACAGCTATACCTATGACTGCTCAGCTGAGCAAATTCTAATGGGATTGTCTCACAAAAGTGCGATGGCAAACCTGCACTGGCCTTAGCCTTAACTTTTGCAGAGCTGCAGACTGATGGCCTTGCTGTCACTTTCAGAGGATTTTAGTCTGCAGCAGGAATGATTTAATTTCTTCAAAGGGCCTTATTTTTGAACACAGTTTTCACACAGGTGTATGATGCTCAGTTTGTGGGGCTGTTCAGATGGGAGCCTGCAGTCCTGCTCGGGACTTATGGGGGCTGCAGCAACCACGCATTTGAGCCCTGGTGTGCTGACGTGCAGAAGGAGCTGATGGGCTGCCCCTTGCAGGCCAGGGCACTTACACACTGGGGGGCCTCCGAGGGTAGGCTAGAGCTCAGAGAAATGCTGAGAAAGGAGAGCAAGAAAAGGCTTGGCAACTTCTTTCTGCTGGGCCTTCTTCAACCCTCCCAAGACATAATTCTGCTGGTATCCCTTTGGCAGCAATGCCACCTTCTGAGGTGGGGAGCTTTTTCTTTTGAAATCTGTCTTCTTGTATTTGACTTCTTGTGGGTATTTAGTTTGATTAAGCACGTACCTAATGCATCTGAGAAGCTTTTTCTTCTGTATCATTCCAGGGTGAGAAAACCAAACCCACAAGAGATCTAATGCCAGGAAGTGGCACAGCAGTTAATTGGACCTATGAGAAACTGCTCTAATACATGAGAATCGTCACGGTGTTTGTCAGCCGGACATACCTCTCCCGTTTCCGATTCCACCACCATATCTACCCCTACTTCTTTGTAGAGGATGAGCAGAGGGTGGTGTGTACAGAAGGACTTTTGCCTGATGCTCTGTCTGCTTCACCTTACAGGGCCACTTTGCTCTTCCAAAGGCAGCTCTGGAAAGCAAAAGCACGTACAGCAAAGGGACTTCTTGGAAGTGGACAACAGCTAAAGCAAAACCCAACCAAAGCGTTAAACCAGCTGTCTCCTTGGCTCTCTGATGCCCTGTTTTCTGTCATGTCTGCTGCACTGAATGGAAACGATTTGTAAAAGGACATCTCTGCGAGCAGGTCTCTGAAGTCAGAGCCCAGGCCCTCAAGCTTCAGCTCATCTTGCAGGGCAAAGCATTCATGCTTTGAGAGGTAGTGACCAAACAGAGGCAATGGGGGAAGCAGAGCTTAGAGGATAGCACTCAATGCCCGGTCCTGCTAGAAATGATGCTGAGGTAGGAGGAGCTTTCGCAAAGCATCTCCCAGATGCAAGTGAAGGGCAGATGCCAGACGTCAGCAGTGGCGTTTGCTGTATGAATCCTATCACTCTGACTGTGTGGGAAGCCTACCAGTAAGGAGAGCACTGCTGTCAAGTCTCGAGCGCTAAGCAGCTCCCTCCATTTGCGCAGGTGTCCATGAGGAGCACAATAAGGAATAGGACCATAAACTCCAGCCTGTGACAACCCTCAGTCCCTTCTGATACCTTTGGATCTACCCACAGGTGCCGTTGACTCCTTGGCTGATCATAGAATCATAGAA
>VYZM01011201.1:396308-437727 GCA_013398915.1 Dromas ardeola | reverse complement strand
TTCAGTAATAGCCACTATGCCGTATATATATTACAGATTTATATTCAAGCAGAGCCAGAACTTCTTGTAGGAATATGATGGTTTCAAAAATCTGTCCTTGGTCGGTTTCTGAAGCACAGGATAGAATTTATGACCAAAAGTTGGAAAGAAGTTAATGAAGTGCAGAACAGGATGGTGGTTATGGTTCTTCCTAATGATCAAAATTTACACAGGGGTTTGAACTTCTATCTGCCATATGCCATGTCTATTAAAATAGATGGTTAGAAAGCTTACTATGATCGTAAAACCTCTTTACTTACTTCTGTGCTGATCATTCTTAAGATGAGTTATGGAAAGTTTTCGTAATACACTTTTCAACTTCATCTGTTAATGCTTTAAAAAAACCCACAAAAGAAAACCCCCACAAAACCAAAGAAACCCCACACAATTGTTTCCTGTTTCCTGAAAAGAAAACTCAAGAAAATTGAGGTAGCGATGACTCTGCCATTTATTTGTCTTTCATTACTTTCATTCTAGTTTTATTGAGAGCAAGATCAAACATGAAGTGTCATAACTTTGTGCTTGGGAGAACCACAGTGACCCACAGTCTGTCACTCTTGAAGTCAATTTGTTCGTTAAGGACTGTTCCAATTTTTAAAATATTGTAAACTTGAAACATTCCTGTTCAGCTTCCCTAGATTCTCTTCTACAATCCTTGCTTTACTGAATTACCTTCTCTTCTTCTATTAGTACTTTGGCATGTTAAGGCAGACTACATTGATTTCTTTGTTTTGAATATTAAGTTATTCTTGTTGCACATTTTTCATCAAAAATAGCTGTCATAAATCTGTCATCTGCCAGAAATAGAAGTCAGCTTTGAAAACTTTTTAAATACTGTGATGCATTTTCATTAAAACAAGCTGTCAGCAGAGAACATACTTCTTTTCTTGACACTGTCATACCGCATTGATGAATGACATCGGGCAGCCGTGTTTTGCTTTATGGCATCGGCCGAGTACAATACCAGCCTCACAGCTGCAGGACCGAGACATCTGTCTCTTCCCTATCAGCCCTTGGCACCCATTTGCTCCATGGGCGGGCGAGGGAGCACCGACACCGGCAGTTGCTCCCGGACATGGATGGATTTGCATTGGGGGAAACGGCTGCAGGGCAGTGGCATAGCCAGCTTGTCTTCTTAGAATGGCAATCATCTCCTGAATCGTTAAAAATGTTGATGCTCGCTGTTATAAAACCATTCACTGAGCTATTTAGTACTGTGCATGTAAAAATATGTTTGCTTACTGAACTATAATTCATTCCTTTTTCTTCCTTCTTCCGCGCTCTGTCAGAAGTTAGGTGGGCTGAATATAGACACTTACTCTGATGCAGATGATTTAAATAACTTGAGCGTTGCCTTTGGCTTAATGTCTTGGAGTCAGATGACTCGTCAGGATTTAGATACCTGAGCAGCTACATTTGGATTCCAGAACAGGGAATTAAGCTTTTTTCTTTTTTTCTTCTTTCCTGTCATACATCTTAAAAAAAATAACGACTAACATCTACTCATTAGTAAAACCCCAAGACTTTAATCCTTCCAGATGATAAAGTGATGGTAGCAAATAAACTCCATGGTAAACTGTTTTATTCTTTGGGTGTGTAGCCATCCTTACTGTTTATATAGCATCAAGTTAAAGGTTTGTGACTGTAGGCAGCAGGGTCCAGGGTGGGGTAAGGTATTCAGGGCATTTCTATCTAGCCCTTTGCCTCTTGGCTCTCCATTTCAGACACTCGGACTTTTGAGTAGCCATCAGACGCAAAAAGGTGGGGAGGTGTTTGCTAATAATTTAAAGGATTAGCATGTAAAGATGTTACAGAGCTGTTGTATGATGCAAATACCAGGATGACCATCTTGATCTACCTATTCATCCCTTTTCCCACTGCTTTCCTTTTTATGGCTGCCAAAAAACAACTATATTTTCATTTGCCAAAATAAAAAACAGGCTGTTACGTGTATGCTCACTTTAATTTTATTGGGAGGAAAAGTGCTTGACTAGCCCCTCTGAAGGTATTGCGTTTATTTTACAGAAAGGTCAGTGTTTCCTTCAGATTTCCATAGCACCTCTCAGACACTGTATGGATATTGACTCCAGCTTTTAAACAAATGTTTGGATCTGCTCTTACCTGTTGTTAATCATTTACAAATATAACGGCCTGGCGATATGGAGCCCAGACAGGCTACTTTTAAATCGCTCCTGAAGTTGATAGGTAGATATTGATGTATTTGGTGAATTTATGTGTTGGTAACTTTGCAGAGATTAACTTTGCACATTAATCTTTTGCTGCATTTTAGTAAACACTCCATTATTCTCATACCCCGAAATTGAAAACCTGTTGCAGATTTGGCCCTAGCTTGTCCTAGCGCTCGAACTGTTTAGATCAGCATTTGGTTTGGACTTACGAAACATAGCAGCTGTATCTCATGCTTTGATCAGCCAAAAAGAAATCTTAATATTTATGGATCTTGTTTCAAATTTCTCTGTTATAATCCTAAAATTGTACTATATGAATCATAATCTGAAGAAAAAAAAAACCCTTTTAAAAATACTAGTCATATGCATTTCTAAAATGGAGCCTGAATTTTTAAGTAATTTTTTATTTCAATTTGTTTTCAAGTTTACTTTTCCACCACTACTTATTTTCTTAATTCTACAGCTGGAAAAGCTGTTGTTACAGAGAGACTGAAGTGAAAAGGCATATGGCTTTTTATTGCTGTTGTGGGAATTATTTTTGGAGCCATGACAGAATTAGTAAGGGGGGCGGGGGGAAAGCAATAGGGTTTTTTATTGTTGGTTTCACCTTCTGCTTCATTATGTGTTTAATTCAGTAAATAAATCAATAGCAACATCTGTAACACAGTGAATTAATTTAAGGTAAGAAATTTGGGAGCAGTAAATTAGTGACATGGCAACAAGCTTCAGTGTAGACAGAATTAAAGCAATACCTTTAAATGTTTTTTAATAATAACACCTCTTAAGATGATAGATAATTAAAGAAATTAAGAAATAATTTCTAGTTTTTTAAAAAGGAGAATTCCAATACAGGGTATAAGCATAATTTGCAAAAATCCCAGTTATCTAACTGTGGTAAGCTGTAGATACTTTACAAGTCCAAACATAATTTATATACAGTTTGGAAGGTAAATCTCATCTATGTAGAAGCAGTTATATTTAATTATGATATTCTGGTTAACAGAAATAGACATTGTGTGGAAGAAAAACAAGTAAATGAAACCTCAGATTTCTTTAAGTCGCAAATAGGACTGTCCTTTCAAAGAGCAGCAGACCAGTGTTCAGTGGGAGAACACAGGGTGTGTTGCAAGCTGGTTTGTTCAGCATATAGTAGCCAGGTTTGTTCAATAAATCCCGTTTTAAAAAAGAAAGCAGAGCAGTTTTCAGACTGAAGCGTGAGTCAGGAGCGTTCGAAGGAGAGAGGATAGAGAGATTTCTCTCCTGGAAGTCAGCGGAACAGCCAGAGGACCTCTGGGGAAAAGTGATGTTTCACCCCTTCTGTGGCTGGCTGTGTTTTGGCTGTCACAAGCATCCTGTGTGACTGTGGGCAGATCTGTTTTGGAGAAATTGTTGGTGTGACACACATGGGTAATAAGAAGAAGGAATGTGGTACGGCCAGCTCACATTTTGTTACACAATACAACTGCATGTAAGCAAGAGCGGGGTCTGAGTTGGCAAGGAGCGAACGTGAAGGAAGACTTTCCAACTGATTGCTCTTCTTATATGCTAATGTTTTGACGAATCTCATCTTGTGGGGGAGGGGTTGACATGTTTTCTGTCTCATAAAATGTGTTTGTTAATATAAGTCCTATTTCACAAATCTATTGGGGTTCTTCTGGTGGGATTAGGATGATCCATTTGATATTTCTTGCTTGGATTTCTGAGAGGTGTTTGACCAGGTCTGTCTCCAAAAGCTCTAAAGAAGACTTAACAGCCATGGCATAAGAAAGAAAGTTTGTCTAAAGATAAGGAAAAAAAATTAAAAGTAGGAAATAGAGGGGAAGGGTAAATACCACGGTTTTATTGTCAACAGTAGAAGGTTACCCGCAGCTTTTTTCAGAGATGACTGCTTGAGACTTGTGCTCTTAAACAGAACTATAAATGAGCTATAGAGGGAAGCAGGAGATGGCAAAACTGAGAGATGATCCTAAGCTGTTTACAGAGGTAGAGACTGGGTCTGCCCCAGTCTTTCATGTTTGGTCCTCAGAAGATTGAGTGATGGGCATTATTACAGTGGTAGACGAAACTGAGTTCAGTTAGATGTTGAGGGCTTGTAGGGTTTTTCCTCTCCTTTCCAATTTTATGTGTGAAGTAATGATCTTTGAGATAGCTGTTACAACTAAAGACAGATCTTGCACTTACAGCTGATAGCTTAAACAAAAATATCTCTGTGTTCGGTAGCATAGGATGCTATAGTTGTTTCTTTTTCCTGCATCAGAGATTGATGCTTTGTAATGCTGACTTCTTTGTGTAGGTTTTCTGTAGAAAAAAACATTTCATTTGCTAATGGTACATCAGATACATTTAATTTCCTGTATCGGCATCAATAGATGGATATGTAAATTATATGTTTATCTTTAAAAATGTAAATTTTACTTTCTACTTTTCTAAGATTGTAATTCTGAACTGGCTATATCTAGGGAATTTAAATGCTAGAGTAAAGGTGTTTGTGGGTTTACAGCACAGGACAATATTAATCGTACTTTTATTAAGTGACTAGTTTATAAAGTACTTTTAAATTTATATCGATACTTACAATGGTGTGATCTTTTTCATGCAAATCTAAATTATTTTTTCTAATTGTATTGCAATCATAATTGTTATTGATAAGATGGAGAGACATTCCCACTATTTAGTGATGTGGCAGTGTGGAAATTTATTCACTGAGTGTAAATATGAACACTTGTTTGTATTCTGTCTATAACCTGATAGGTGGAGTACTTCTTTATCTAGGAAATTTATAGTGAGGACTAAATGAATAATAAAAGAGGACTAGAGTAATTCAGTTTCATTTTCTTAAAACCTAGAAAGATCTGAAATAGGGTAGGGAATGTTACTGGAGTAATTGGATTGGGGACCCAATGAGAAGTACCTCCCTGTTGTTGCTGTCCATTTTGAACCCAGCATTTGTAATATGCTGTAGGTGACCATGCTTTGGCAGGGAGGTTGGACTAGATGATCTCCAGAGGTCCCTTCCAAGCCCTATCATTCTGTGATTCTGTAGTAGTCAAAATAATTCTTAATATTAATCATTAAATTCTGTTAAAACCTTTTCAGATAGTCTGTTTTGCCTTATTCAGGCACTCACAAATGGGACGATAACATGTTGTCTGAGACGTCCCTCCCTGAAGGCGAACTGCAGCTCGGGTGAGGCTCCTCTCCCCGCTCCTTGGTGACAGGTTTCGGCTTTGAGTCCTCCTGGAGGAGCAGCCGTAATTTGGCCTCCCTGGGCTGTGCTTTGGTGGAACCACTCTCGGGTTATCGACCACCGAAGGAGCGTAAGCAGATTAGTGAGCGGAGCGAAAGTTGGCTTCTGCCAAAGCCTCCGTAGCCTTGTTTCCAGATGCTGTCGGAGGTCTAATTTAAAGAAGTCTTGGGTGCCTAAATGCCTAAATCCCTTGACTTTGACAGAGTCCAGACATCTTACCCAGCGCTGCGAATGTGTTTCTCAGAAATGATGAAATTCCAGGAGCATGCTTGTTATCTGTGTGGCTGGTTCTCTCTCACGCCCCTCCCTGGTAGCAAACCTGGCCTCGGTGTGCCGCCCTGGCTGCTCCTCTCGCTCGCCGTCGTCCCCGTTGGCCAAGGAGCCCGAGGAGGCCAACGCAAAGCTGGGGTTTGGAGTAAAACAGCTTTCATGAACAGCAGGCAATTAGCTGGGGGATGATGCAGGTCCTGGCTTGGGGCTCCTGTCGCTCTGGGCCTTTTCTGTTGTCTCTCCTGTCAGGGTGCCTGCGTTGTGTTTTGCTTGAGTTCGGGCCAAAATAAAATGGTATCCAGCTGCCCTAGTTGATACTTAATCTCCTTTGGTGCTTCAGCGTGTATGCGTTCCAGGACTGGATTCCTCCGGTTTGTCTTGTCAAATAAACGTCAGCATTTAATGAGGTTAGCTGGGTAAGAGTATTAGCTGAATTACCTGCTTCTCCGTGCGAACAGTACGGCAGCTCACATGGGTAGTGCCGAAGCTGTCGCAGGTACCCTCGATTAAACTGGGAAAATTGTATTTTCCATTGAGTGGGTACAGCTATGTTGAAACTTGAGTGTGTTGAGCTGCGTAGGTTAAATATTTCACTAAATCTACTGAAATTATTTAGGTAAAAGTTGCTGGAATGGGTCATTGCTTCAGAGGTTTTTAACAGCAACTGAAATGGGTACGTGAAAAAAGTAAAATGTAGAATACAACAAATCTACAAGTTATGAAAGGGATGCCGGTTTATCTTATTCTCTGCTCTTTAAAATTTTAATGGCATATTTTATGTGGAGTTAATGAGCCCTGAAAGGAAAACAGAATTGAAACTTCAGGTCGTACTTATTTTCATTTTTGTTTTCCATAAACATTGGGAACTAGTATAGTTTTTAGTTGCATTTATATGTTTCTCAAGAACATGGTGCAAAGTTAAGTGGCGTGGGGTCTTTATCTCAAAATACACGCTTATAGTGTATTTTTTCCCTTTTTATGTTTCAATATTTGCCCTTTATAAGGGAATATATATAGCCGTGGTTTCTTAGGCTTTGGTAAATTTTATACTGTAGAAATCTGATGTGGAGTTCACTGCATACCATGCATTAAATGCTTTTGTATAGATAGCTTGCTTTTCAGCATAAAACATTAAGTGCTTTGAGATCTATTACTGAAAGATTCTGTGCGGGAACTGGGTACTGATATGACAGTAAGATTTGATTTGTTATGGCACTGACTATTAGACATTCTGGCAGCACTTAGCAAAATCTCCCTCACTCCCATTTGTTTCAAAAGAAATCTCTGGTTGATAAAAATAGCTTTTATTCAAAGTACAGAGTTTTAAACAGATCTTAGCTCTGGTTTTATGGTAAATATTGGCTGGTGAGTCATAATTTAATCTTTTACGTTTAGTGCATTCCTTCATTTGAGGAATGTTAGCTAAACCTGGGATCCTGCCATTGCAGGGACATTCCTGCTCTAATGATGCAACCCCAGAGAATAGATCGTACTTTGAAATTTATGTGTGTGTGTCTGTATGCACATACAGGAGAAAGTTGCATCTTATTTGAGTAGAGAGAGATTCAGTTCTGCTAGTGTTTTGTGAGAGGTTCCTTGTCCAAAATTCACCTGCAGCTGTATGTTGGTTGAGTTAGGAACTCTACCTGTGACGTTAGCATACCCACTTTTTTTTTGTTAGTATTGCAAAGGACAAAATGTCCTTTTTTGCAAGATCTTGGGCATTATTTTCTGATGCTTTGGCGTTTAAACAACAGGTAACGCGTGCAAATTGTATGCAAATTAGAGTGGTTTATATTTTTAGGCAAGCCTAAAAGTTCTTTATAAAATCCCCTTTTCCACAGCGTATTTACTTGGGGCAGGTGAGCAGAAGCTCATCTCTCTCCCCGCTGTTACGGAGCATCTGGTCCGCAGGCTGCTGGGGAGCTGCCCCAGACCATTCAGACCTCTGCAGCCCAGAGTCGTCGTTCGTAATGAATATTCTCTTTCTCTTCTCAGCATGTGTGTAATTAATGGGAGAAACTATTGTGGAATAAACTACAGACAGGTACAGGTCATCATAGCCAGGTGTTTAATTATTGTCATTAGGCAGCATTTGGAAGTTCCTGGTGTGCACTTCTAGAAACATAACAGTAACTGGATCCCTTTGGATTTTGATGGATTTGTCCATTGTATTAAAGGATGATTAAAATGATTAGATGCACAGTGTTGAAGCATTAATTTTTTTAACATCTTTGTCAAGAAGAGGTAATAATTATAGACTACTTGAGATGTTATACACGTCATGCTCCTTTTAGCTGATTTTTTTTTTTCTGCAACTGTGCCAGGTTTTAATTAACATACTTGAAAACAAGTATGAAAACTTGTGCATTTATAATTATATCTTCAGTAGCAATATTACTATGCTTTCAAAAAGGTATATTTATCATACAAAAAGGGCTTAGAATTAGGGTCAATTATAATGATCCTCAAGAAAATACTGGGGTTACGTGTGAAGCAGATGTCTTTACTTTTTACTGGTGAAAAAGCAGCAGCCTGGATAAAAACAAACTTTTCTGTATGGTCCTGGGGCTTTGTTATGAAGTGATTCAGAGTGAACAAGGTGCTTTCCACAGAGGTACAACCAGAACAACCCGCTCATTGCGGGTTATGAATGTTTTGAGCCCAGAAAACTTTAATTTTTCCATCTCGCTTTTAAAAACACATCGTTCCTTGTGGCGGCTTTATTTGCCGTTCTGTTCTTTCCTGTTTCAGGGTGGTATGTAAGAACATGGAGACACTAGCTACCTCTTGTGTTCAATCTCTTTAATTACATTCATGAGCTTTTTCTGATTTCCCCCCCTCTCCTCCCTCCTAAAAGGCTGGGTGACTGCTTGTTTTTATTGTTAGATGTCAAATATATTCCTGAAAGATTATAATTGATAGCAGCTGTGTTTTGCTATTATGCAGAAAGGTAGATGAAGCAATATTTCTACCTGTATGCCTTTTAGTGAAATTCCTAGTTTTTTTTTTTGAAGACCGAGTTGTGGAAGAGCTGGTCTTTATTTTGCATTGATGAAAATTAGTACATGTTAAGGAACTAAAAGTTCTGAATTCACTAACCTTTTTTTTTTTTCTTCTTTTTATTAAAATATGGCAAAATCTGTAACTTATTTAATGATCTGTAGGTCACTATAGATGAAGATGGATAAAATAACTGTAGGTGCAGTTTTATGGCATGCATTTTTTCAGTGTTTGTTCAATAGGTAATAACAAGTATATTGCAAATGCAAACAAATAACTGTGACCGTTGGATCTTTTTTTCCCCCAGGTATTTGGGAAATCTTTCTGCTATATTTAAAGTATGTTTAGGGGTAATCTGGCCTGCTAATTTGTAATACTAGTGTATCTGTTTTATCTTAAAGGATACAAATCTGATTAACTTCTGTAGAAGGAACACATATTGTAATGCTACAGACCTTTGCAACCTATTACAGTATGATCTAAGATATTGAAATCAGATCATCACTTGAAAAATCGAAGTTCCATTTTTCTCTTTAGGAAGATGCTGTTACGGGATAGGGCTCTTCAACCTTCTTGATTTGTGGACTCCTAGAGATTTTCCAGTAGAGGCTCGATACTCTATTATTCTGAATCGAGTCTTTCTACTTCTCCATTTATTCCAATCATTGGAGACATATCAGATGTATGAATCTGTTTTGAATCTGAAGTTAAGGAAAAAGAATTAGAATTTTTATAACTTTTTGGAGAGCAAAATTTACTAATTCTGAGTGATTTGGGATGATAACAGTATCATTGCAAAGGTAATTCCGTAGTGTGTTTCTCTCATTAATCGGCCAGTTTAAAAAGAAAAAAATACTGCTTTATTGCTAAATCAGTTGTCTGCGGAACAGCAAAGTGCAGGAGCATGACTGGCGTCAAGTGCAAGTTTATAGCTTTGAATTCCAACATTGTAGTTGGTGTAAACCGGTGAAGCTACAGACTTGCGAAAGTTTAAAAATAAACATCTGTGAGTATGTTGGCGTGACATGTAATTCCCCCTGCAACTGTAGAGTAAAACGTCACAGAAAGAGGGAAACATTCTGATGTTTTTGTCGGTGTGGTGTTTGGGGTTTTCTATTCAGCTTTTTGTTCATCCACATGTGCGTAAACACGAAGATAGGCTCTGTGTAACTCAGGTTTTTTCAGTGGATATCTCGTGTCAGCTCTAAGTGGGAATGCAAAATATCAACAATGTGCAGGAAATTCCACAAGTATAGGGACTTCCGAGTGCTTGACTGCAGTCTCCTCCGTAATATTTTTATACTTTTGAACACAGTGGTTCCTGTTTGTATACGAGATGGACTTCTCAGGTGATAAAAGCTGTCCTTATCAATCATTTGATTCCCCCTTTATCCTGGAATTTCTTTTTACTCTTGGATGCTTTTGCTTTCTTGTTATTGATAGGTAGCTGGGGAAGATTTTTCATTCTCTCAGTAGTTTAGTTGAGCCATGAAATGTTTTTGTTATCTGTGGTGTAGCAGAAACATAGTGCAAAGTATTTCTGCTGCGTCTTCTCTTTCTGTGCATTTTAAAACACTAGACATGCTTGTAGAGAGACACAAGGAATAGTTTGTTCCCCATTTCAGTAAATTGTGTTCCGTTAAGCACAGTATTTACTTTTAAGGGATGCCCCCTCTAGAGCTTCATTTCTTACAGCATTTTCTGTGTTTCACGGATTTATACCATCATGCACACTTGTATATATTTCACATTGCCTTGGCATATGCCTTAAGAGTTATTATTTTCCTAAATACAAATGCACTTCTCTTCCTTATCACAACAGCTAGTGAACCCAGATGCTGTTCTTTGGGAGTTTCGATTTTTCTGGTAGCTTGTATCCTTGGCTTGTATTGCAGCGTTCAGCGGAGGGTGCCAGGCGGCTGAGCTGTCTCACTCGTTAGGTTTGTCTGGATACAGTTTGCTTATGGGTTTCCCACCATTTGTCTGTTGTGTGCAAGTTCTGCAGTTTATTTGTGCACAAAATCCAGTGCAGATCCCTTATGAGACTTGTGTGTGGACATTTATTTGGATGAGAGGAAAATGGCTTAACATTTATTTTCAGCTGGGATGCGGAAGCAGCGAGCTTCCTGCTGGTGCTCTTCTCCGAGCTCGGGCAGGGCAGGACAGAGATGCCTCATAGACTGATCAGATCATGCAACTGCTGATATCAATACTGCTAAATTGCACCAGTTTTGCAAAATATACTTTTTCAAATATATAAGTTTTCAAATATATACATTTTCAAATTTTTACTCACAGTGAACAGTTTACACTCAGCCATGGTTAGGTGTTTGTGTAAATATGCTACATTGCAGCCTTAGTGTTTTTCTTCATTTAAGGAGTTCACTCATGTTTTGTTTTGCTGTATTAAGTTTCTTGTTCTGAATTTAAGGGAGCAAAGTCAGCGTACATGTGGCTCTGGTAGGGAGGCTCTTGGCCAAGCCTCGGAGACTGCGTTTATGCTCCTATGAATCTGTCTTCAGTGAACTGCTGCTCATCCCAAAGCAATATCTTTCCCTGGTAGACAGTGATTTTACTGCTGAACAAGTAGGTAAAGTCACTTCAAGGGAGGGGAAAGCATTTCACTCTTGTTTTATATATTTAGGAAGCTACTGCTGCTTTTTTCGCCTCCTCCACTTTAAACTGTTTTATCTAATTCAGGATATTTCAAGACAGTCACTTAAATAAAAATAAACAATTAAAAAAACATCATTAAAAAGTATGTTGTGCCCAAAATGGAGTCAATGATGTGTCCCACAGGGCCAGAAAATGAACCTTACAATATTATGGACAATTTAAAATGGGCAAATTTAATTATAGCAGGAGTGTGCAATTACTGAATGAGGTATGAGAGACATGGGAAATGTTCCCATCTAAATAATGACCAGAATGTGCTTGTTCTAATAATATTCCAGAACACATTTAGGGCCTTAGGATTACAACACTTTCAGGTTATTAGAAGACAATGGTAATAGTGTGTTTTATTACCAAATTACTACCATACTCTCTGAGGTATGAAGTGATATTAATGGCCATTTTCAATAAGGAATAACATTTTGCAACATCAGTAGCATTTAACCATATTAAAATATGTTGCGTTTTGCAGTAAAGCCCTGGGGTACAGAAATGAAAACTAAAGAGTTTAATTTTGAGATGCAATTGGGAAATTATTTGGACCTTCAAAAAAGCTTTAGGGTAAAAATACATTAATGAAGTATGTTTTTTAACTATTTGCAATAAATAAAAAGATACATGTATATTACCTGGTTGTAATTTTGGTTTATAAAAATGTTAAAATCGGTGCATGACCTACATTCTGTGTAGTGTGCTATATAAAATTTCAATTATCTAAGTGCCCGTTAAATCTAGAAATGAACCAATAAAGAGAAAATTAGTACATATATGTAAATGAATGCTGGCTGGAATGCATATTAAAAATATTTTTCAGAATGGAGGCATCTTTATAGAATAGGTGACAAGATAACATTCAGTTTCTCTAGTAACATATCCTTTTAATGAGGAGCTCTGTGTTCACACAATTTACCAACAGCCATTCTTTACAGATTTGTCTGCCTCTTTTTCTGTAAATATTGCAATATTTGTTTTGCCAAGGTCAGATGCTCAGACTTGGTGGCATTATTGTCATTGATCTAATCAACTGTAAGTCTCATACCATCTGGTTAAGTTATTATGTTAATTCCAAGTAAATAAGTTAATTCCAGTCACTCAGAACTGCCAAAGACAGGAAATTTTATGATGTCAAAATATGTCTCTGAAGCTAAATAAACCCTCTGTACATATTGTATGTTATGGAATGTTGTAAAAACTAAAGATGCATTTTCCTGTGGGTGCATTACTTTCATTTGTTCAAAACAAATCTGAGTTTTATTTAGAGCCATAAAAATATGGAAATCATATTGTGATTTTATAGCAACTGTAAAATACCATAAAATATTTGTAAGTTACCATCTTACTGTTGAGTCAGCAACTGAAGAATTGCATATGATGTACATACTAATTGTATATGATATCATTTTATATTATACAAGTATTGTTAAATGGGTGCAACAGGATACATTAAGGATTGGTTTGCAGCCACAACCTTGTATTTGATGTCAGATGTGGAGATGTCAGAATTGCAAAGCTTGCCATGGGTCTGTATAGAAATAATGGGAGGAACTTGCTCTCTGTTGACTTAGAGCCTTAGTTCTCCTTAAAGATGAGAAAGGTAAATCTATCCTTTAATTCTGTGCTAGATCATGGGAGCTTCAGTTCTGCTCTCCCTTAATATTCAAAGATCCTGATTTGAGTGCTGAAAATTCAAAAGTTTACCTTTTAAGAATCCTTGGGATTTGTGTAAAGTGAATGTTGGTCGTGAGAGTATCATTCTCTTGATACTGCATGAGAACGTCTCTTTGAAAATTGAAGCGCTTGGGGCTTAAGCAAAAACCTGTGTTATGAAACTCTGGATTAAAATCACAAGAGTTGCATGAAATTTTAAAGACTGAAAAAACAGAAGTTTTAGTTTGGACTCGAACGAGTCCTGGTGCAGCTCCAATTTGATGTGTATCCTTTTTTTGCCATACTGTTTTGAAATGTGTCAGTTTGTGGCTCTTCTACAATTTGGGACTAATCCAGCCATTGCTTCTTGGCTTATCTCAAAATTATTCTAGTATTTAAGATTAAAATTAAGTTTTGTTCTAGTCATAAAACGAAACTTTGCTAGGCTATGTCAGATGATAAGATCCAGGGTCCCATGAGTCTTCATGGCTTAGAGCTGTAGGGCACAGAAGAGGTGATGTCTGGTGGCTTTGATAGTGAAGCATGGCCTTGGGAGCCGTTGTGTCTAAATGAACGGAGTGATTTGAAAGTCTTTCTGGGAAAGATTAGCGTTTGGTGGCACAATATGCAAATTCCTTGCTTGGTAATGGCACGTAATGCAATTTGAGATGGAGTTTTAACTAGTCCAGCTTTATGCATATAAACTTAAAACCAGTATAGAGCCTTAAATATTAAGCTATTTATGTTGGTCTCTCAGTTTAATATAGTGTATTTGACTGGGTATTGTTTAAATAAAATCAAGATGGTGAATGGAGGTGCACATTTGGATTAAGTAGCTTTTGTAAACGCTGATAAGAGCTTGTTATTGGTAAACATTGCTAAATCCAAAATGTGTGTAGTTTTCTGGTGGCAGAAACTAGCAAGTGAGCTCTTTCTTCCTGTTCCGTATTCAGAAGACGCGCAGCTGCCTGCCCTGCCGCACGCAGGAAGGAGGTGTGGGCCATCTTCTCCTTGCCCTGTTGGGAACACTCCCCAGTGGGGGTGTCCTAGTTTTCTGTGTCCTCTAACGGCAGAAGGAGAGTTCTGAGCTGTGATGATTGTGGAGTGCAAAGTACTGTTCGTTTTGTAAACCGAGAATTGATGGCAAAATTGTCAATGCGTCCTATGTTTTCCTTCATTAACGGCTTATAGAAATAGTATCAAGTTTGATTTATCACTTTGTAATGATTTCTCAAATAAGAGCCTTGCTTATCATTTAGGAATGTTTTGTGAATGCACAGGCAGTTATGTGTATATATGTATATGTGTGCTTGTATATGTATTTATATATCCATGCTTATGTAGACGTTTGTAAAGTATTCACTAGGACAGATGTGCTCTGTGCTTATGTGCTTCTAGCCTTACTTAAACTCTCTTGCTTTGTCATGTCTTCAAACTCTTGCACTTTCCAAGCATCTAAATCCATCAGTGATTCAGGTGCAGATTTCTAAAGGAGAATATTGTCAATTTGAAAATCACATATAAATATAAAAAATGAAAAGTATTAAAAATTATTTAAGCTAGAAAAATATTTTTAATGCGTTTAGTTAGTCTGGCTTTGAATAAAATGCATCATGTCTCTCTGAACATGTTCTACTCCATATTTCATATTAAAAAGGTATAGTAACAAAGCCACTGTTGATTCAAACCAAAACAGTTGAACCATAGCTCAGCTGTGTGAAGCAGGGGTGAAGGTAGTTGATTCAGTCTAGACCTTTCTCTAAGGGTTTTTATGATGATCCCCCTCTTTAGGAGGGAGCCCCAGTATCTTCACAAAGGATACTTTTTTTTTTGTTTTTAACTTCACTTTTTCTGTACTCCTGTATGGGCTGAGTGCACTGAGTCCCCTCCTCTGTTCTTTCTGGGTCCTGGAGAAAATGCTCTAGGATATTGCAGATTTGGCCAGAAAGCCTCAGCTATTTACTTTCCAACAGGAAAAGAAAGGTGATGGACTTAAATCTGTGTAGAAAAAAGGAGTCTGCCAGCAGGAGAAGATGGTTTCTGTGCCTGGTGACAGGAAGAAAATGGGAGCTATAGAGGGAAAAGGGGTTGAAGTGATATTATTCCTATCCAGCCTCAGAAACAGAGTCCGGAAGCAATTTGAAGAGGAGTTGTTTTTTTTTTTTTTGACTTGTTCTTTTCATCCCTTGCCCCTGGACAGACAGAGCTGTGGACCTAGACTTGTGGTTGGGCTTCCCCCACATAGCAGGCGGTGGAGACTGCGTGGGGAGAAGGTGGGAGAGGTAATCCCCTTCCCACGGTCGCCGCCGTTCACTGTGGAGCCCTGGCTGATGCCAGGATGCCCAGGGCCGCTCTCTGCCCCCTCCGCTCTCCTGGAGGTCACAGCTGGAGAGAAGCAGCGGTCCAGTGTTGGCAAGGCTGGTCTGGACAGCTATACCTAGCCTAGAAAAAAAGATTTTCAGAAATGGAAATATCTACTATAGTCTTAAAAGTATACCAGACAGAGATTTCTGAATTTTCTCATTTATAAAATCCAAGTATTCTTAGTTGTACTGCAGCCACTGCTGCTCTCACCACAGTCGTTATTTAGACCATGGGAGCACAAGCAGCCTGGTGTTGTTTAATTTACTGGAATAAGTGTAATTCTTTAGTGAATAGTTGAAATTACTAGGTGTAGCCAATAGCAATAAATAGCTCACAATGCGACATATAAAGCTTTGGTCCAAAGCTTATCTGTTTGTTTTGGATTATCAGAAGATTCCTCCTGGTATTCTGCATAAAATTTTATCTGTTTAATATCAAATAGAGCTCTGGGTTTTGTAACTTAAATGGTGACAATCTCTTCAAAATACTGCTTGTGCATCTGATCTGCAAGTGCCGGGGCTGGGGGTGCAGCTCCATTTTCAGTCTGCGTGGAAGATGCACCAACTGTGCAGCAGAGGTCACTGTAAGTTTGTGGTTGAGGCATTTTAATTCTACTTATCAAAATGTAGTACTGCAATTATTAGTATTATGACTAGGAAATTCTTGTCCCTGCGTTAGCTTTGAAATGAAACAGTATGCATTTTAAGAAAGATCTTTTATGTGGAAGTAGAAAGTGGAAGTGATTATAAGATTTCAAGGAAACTTGAATAGCCCTAAGAAATGTGGCATGTACCCAGAATTTCATCATCTTTTGTATTACTTATCAAGATTTATCCAAATGATGACTTCTGTAGAAATACCTCCTCCTCCTTCCAAAATGTGTCACTCCTGTCTTCCCCCAGAAGCCAGGTGTGTCAGTGCTGTTCCCTAGCACAAATGCTTACACCTTCCCACAGTCTCCTTGTCCTGCATTTAAAGGCCACAAAATGTAGTCAAAAAGAACGTGGCTTTCTTTTTTGTTTTGTGCCTTGCTAAAGGCAGCATTGAAATCTTTCATAATTCAGTGACTGAATCAGTTTCTAACTATGTTGCATCTGCTGTTCTAAAAGCTATGTTGATCTTCTGCAACTACTTTTTGGGTGAATCAGAAGTTTATTCTGCCAGAGACAGTTAAGAATCTGTGTTCTGGACTATTGCCATAGTGGTTATCTTGCAGAGAGGTGATGCATGCTCCTGGACATGCAATATTGTCATCTCTCCAGTAAACGGGACAGCTGCAAATGAGCGGGACACCATTCTCCCCATCTATAGTAGCCCTTTCTGTTACTCTCATAACTGAATCTGGTGTGAGAGCTTCAGTTCTCGGATGTCTTATCAGGCATCTGATATCTTATCCCAGCTGTTTGTCCCACCTGGATCCCTCATGGTGCTGCTTATATTTGCCACAAGCCATGTATCTTCTTGTTAGATGAAGGCAGCTGTGAGCTCCATCGATTTTCCAAACTCTGTATGTTTTGTCTTGTTGCCTTCATCATCACAGTAAGCTTTTTAAGTTGTATGGCTGCAAAATAACCTCCTCCTGCTGTTTTCCCCCTGGACTGTGTAGCTGTTACCCTGCCATTGTGTTGAGGGGATCAGGAGCAGTCCTCGTCATCTGCTGCTTGAGAAAGTTTGTCCATTTTCAAACAAACTAAACCAGCCATAGAGCTTCTGAGAAATGCTGGTTTAAAGCTTTTTGTTTTCCTGCTACCAATTACATACATTATAGCTGTGAAAAGTAGTCCTTGGGAGAAATCTCAAAAGTCACCCTTCTTCTAAAGACAACTTCCAATTTTCATTAACCAGGAAGCTAATGAGGCTTTTGACTCTTTTAATTTCTTTTTTCTTGATTTTAGTTCTTCAAGGGCTTGTGTAATCTTATTATGGAAATAGTGCCAACAGATGTTTGCAATTTTGCATCTGCTGCAGATCTATCACTGCATAGGCATGGGGAACTCTGGACGTTGATTAGTGGGGAAAAGCGGGTGAAGTTAGATTGTTGGTAGGTGTTTGGGTGGAACAAGAAGGACCTCTAGTTTCATTTGAGAAAATATAGGAAGGAGGAGTTCATTTAAGCAAGGTCATTGCATGGTGGAAATGTTTGTGAAGTTTACACTAGGAAGAGTCTTCTATTATACCAGCAAATAGACCCTTGTCCAAACATATTCTCATTTTCTGCTGACCCTTTTTCAGTTTGTAAATGGCTTTTGTGGTTGCACTGAGGTGAGACTGAGGTGAAGTAGACTGGAAACCCAGCATGGCGAACCTTGCAATCAGTCACGTGGCTTGGGAACAACCAATTTTGGCAGTTGCCAGAAACAGGAACTGTATTGTTAGTTATGTGCCTCTCTATGGTCCTGTGTCTTTTCAGTTGTATTTGAAAGCCAAAAAAACCTCACCAAAGAGTGTGCTGGGACTGGAAGGATGTGTAGCGGTCAACGGCATTTGTGTGTTCCTCCTCCATGCCATGGTGAAGTCTTTTGAGCAGGCCTCACTCCCAAAGAAGCATCTGGGGCAAAGGTGGGTGGCGAAGGGGTCAGCCTGCCCTACAGGACAAAGAATTGTGGCTCTGGCTTTGTCAAGGACTTGGGAATCCAGGCACAGCCTGCGGTGACAATCAGCCTGCTTGGGTTGGGCCCTGGTGGCAGGATGGGAGGTTGTGACCAGCCAAGTTGGAGCTACAGGTCTCAGACTCCCTGCCCTGTTGAAGGAACCAAGTACCGAAAGGCAGGTGTCTGCAGCTATGGTCAGAGCAGGAGTACTGATGCTTCAAAATTTGGGTTTTGAAAATAGCACCATTAGTGTGATGTTGATGTTCTCTTTGTTCCTTTCTCTGCAGGATAATGAGGCAAGTCAAATCATAGAATCATAGAATCATAGGGTTGGAAGGGACCTCCGGAGACCATCTAGTCCAGCCCCCCTGCCAGAGCAGGGTCACCTTGAGCAGGTTGCACAGGAACATGTCCAGGTGGGTTTTGAATGTCTCCAGAGATTGAGACTCCACCACCTCTCTGGGCAGCCTCTTCCAGTGCTCTGCCACCCTCAAAGTAAAGAAGTTCCTCCTAGGGTTGAGATGGAACTTCCTGTGTTCAAGTTTGTGCCTGTTACCTCTTCTCCTGTTGCCAGGCACCACTGAAAAGAGCCTGGCCCCATCCTCCTGACACCCACCCTTTAAGGATTTATAAGCATTGATAAGATACCCCCTCAGTCGTCTTTTTTCCAGACTGAAGAGACCCAATTCCCTCAGCCTTTCCTCATAAAAGAGGTGTTCCAGTCCCCTAATCATCTTAGTAGCCCTATGCTGCACCCTCTCCAGCAGTTCCCTGTCCTTCTTGAACCGGGGAGCCCAGAACTGGACACAGTACTCGAGGTGTGGCCTCACCAAGGCAGAGTAGAGGGGGAGGATGACCGCCTTTCGACCTGCTGGCCACACTCTTCTTGATGCACCCCAGGATGCCATTGGCTGCCTTGGCCACAATAAATAAGCCAAAGTGCGATACAAGTACACAGTTAAAGATGTGTGTAAAATTTCTAGTCAGAATTTCAAAAATACGCAGCAGACTGTAGCTTTTTCCCCCCAATGTGCCTTCTCTGCGACTGTAATTTCTATAAATTGTTATGTCCTATATGAATATTGCATGCTCCCTTCCAGTTGGATCTTCTGAAAATGAATTGTACTAATTAGGCTAATATTAAGATAGTAACTACCCGTAATTTTTACTGTTACACTGCACCTTATCACAAAATACGCTTTTTGAGTTGTCATATTGAAATATTTCATGATTGTTTCTGTAAAGATGAGGTGACTGAGGGAATGCATTTATGGATGTGTCTGCATGGATAGCGGAAGACTATGCAAAGCATTGATCACATGCAAGGGTTTGCTCTCCGTAACAGGTTAGCATGTCCACAAAGTGTCATTCTCCGGTGGGCCCATGCTGAAGTGTTCTTCAGTTTGTAATATTGTGGGTGTTGCTGTGCAGATGCAGTTTGGGATTCCTGGTGCAGGTATTTCTAAAGTAAATAACAGCTGCTAAGCAGTTCTGAACAGCTGAGCTTCCTCATAGTGACCCGACACAAATTGTAGGGCTTATGGCTTCTTTCTGTTAAAGAATTTAGTTCCTGTTGGATTGTCTTGGTGTCTTCAGAACAGAAAGATTTTGTTTTGGCTGTCATGGTGGTGTGGGTTTTTTTGTTTCTTTGTTTTTATTTTTAAAACCAAAATCTTCCGTCCCCCAAGGAAATATTGGTATCACCTCCAAGAGTGGTTTTGTGCATGGTGGAAAAAGTGTGCACATATGATGGGCTGACTTAGGGATCTAGAAAATAAAAAGGCAAGTGCTTTTTCGTTGAAGAGCCTTAGTTCTCTGTTCAAAACTTAAAATAAAAGGGCATAAGGATTGGAAACATGCAGCAGCTCGTCATACAGCCTTCAGCAGTGCTCACCCCCACGGCACGAGGGGCTCATGAAGAGGAGATGCTCCTCTCAGTCATTTCCTTTCAGCCTTTGTCAGTAATCAGAACATTTTTAAATAGTAAAACAGAAATTGCCAACTGATCCTCAACTTGGTGATAGAACGTCTTGTATCAGCTTTCTGTTCTGACTCCCAAATTTGGTAAACAGAACAGAACCCCCCACTTGTGCTGTGTTTATGGAAAGTGGACACAATGTTGGGTTTTTCCCAATGAGGTTCATGAGAGATCATATTAGTTTAACCTTTTCATGTTAAGGTGTGGATGAGAATGTTGTGGCAGGAATATAATTTTAACACCTACTGTTGGGAAAATAAATTGAAAATGTTTCAATACATGACACTCGTGGTAAACAGCATTGTGCTTGTTAGAACTAATACCTATTGTGTGTGTATTAGATACATACAAGATATGAATATGTTTTATAGAAAAACAGCTTGTTACTATCTTATTGAAATGTGTTTCTGGTAACTATTAATGCTCTGGTGCGATTCTGCAGTCTTTCCAGTGAATATCCGTAGTTCTAAGATAAATATGTAAATAACAATGAAGAAAAACTTTGAAATTTAGCAACAACTGTGTACTTCAAAACGCAGTGCTATGATCGATTATCCAAATAGGTGAATCCTCTTCCAAAGCTCTGGTCCCACAGGGACCTCAACCATGTTGCATGCAGTCTTTTAACACAGGTAAGGCAGAGAGCAGTTTCAGAGTCTTTCAGACTTTGCCAAAATTCACATTTTCACAGGAGGCTTCACAGAGAGATGTCTAGTGGCTTCCAGCTGCTGCTGTTTGCACTGGTACGTGAAATCCCATTCTCCTCTACATCTCCTTGTAAGAGCAATTCATTATGATTGTTATATGTTTATTCTCACTTTGCTTAAAAGTAGATTGTGAAGGGTGAAAAGAAAAACCAAAGAGAGAACCCCACCACCCAAAGCGTTCAGCGTCCACACCAGATGAATCCTGGTGCTGCCCAGGATTCAGCTCAAGTGCAATTGGAAAAGATGATGAAGCAGCTTTCAAAGGAGGGAGACCTAATCCACATGCTTCCTTCCTTAAATCCCCCCCTCTGCCAAACTGAACGTTTCTTTCAAAATAGCACATTTAGTGGCCTGTAGTATGCAATGCATTAAAATGGTTATGAGCAGTGAATTAAATCTTTCATTTTATTTCTACTTTGATTAGTTATTGACATTTTGTCTCTTTGTGACCCTCCGCATGTTAATATTTAATATGCAATAGGATAGGGTACGTGAGATCTATGCAAACCTTCGGGTTTCTTCCCAGCAATAACCTTGCTTAAGGAGAAATATTGATCAGCTCTTAAGACAAGTAAAGGGGCAGCTCCTCTGGAGACCTGCTCCTATACCTCAGGTCGGGTTGGTTTTGGTTCTCAGTACATTAAGTTCCATGTTGGTGATACCGCTCAGAGCTTTCTACAACGTTTCAAATGTAGATACTGAACTGGCAAGCAAATTAAGCTCCAAGCAATTACGTATACTCCTTTTACAACCAAGTATTGCTTTTGTTACTGCTCTTTTGGAAGTATGTCTGTGTGTGCTTATATGTATATATAAGGATTTTGTAGCAGTTTGCAAGCAATGTCTCAGCTTGCAGCCAATTATGACCTTTTTTTGAAATAGTCTTCTGAAAGAAATTTTGGACATAGCAAGTAGTTAGCTAATTTGGACTTGATTGGGATTTTTTTCGGGTCTAAATTGGGTGTGTGAAAACTCTGCTTCCCAGCTCAGAGTGTCACTAATCCAATTTGTTGATTTAAAAGATAAGATTGCTTGACTGTAAATTTAATCTAGGCAAGGTCAGTGGGAAAATTTGGACTCGGCTAAGCTGGGCAAAGAAGGAATGTCTTTGTGCAGAGCACAGGCTCTATCTGCTGAAATTAATTTTTTCAGTGGAGAAGGAAACATTTTTATTTCTTTATTTCGCTTCTCTAAATTTCTCTTCTGAGGTTTGTTACTTTGCTGCATGTATTTTGCTTGAAGCTTTCAAAACCATCATAACAGAAAAGTGGAGGTTCTTCTGAAACCCTTTACAGAGATGACTGGCTGACGTCACTGAGTGATTAATGTGCAATTAAGATAATAAATCGCTTAGCATCTAGACTGGTTTGGACCATGGTAGTATACTATGGCAGCGTTCTCTAAAAAAACCAACAAAATCCTCTCTGACAGAAATCACCTTCTCTGAGAAGGCTAGTCAATTTATAAAAGTGTCTGTCACTCTACAGAATGTACATACTCCCGGTGTGTTTGGTAGTACTAAATGGATTTGTTTTTGAATGAGCTAGCATATTTGCAGCCAAATTTATTTGTCCTCCAGCTGGCTCCTGTAATCAAACGTCATAAGTATGACTGTATAACATCATAAACTTGTTGACAGTAATGAGTTGACTACCGCATTTTCTCTGGCACCTGGAGTCTTGAAGCCATTAGTTACATTAATGTAATAGACCATCTATCCTAGCCTTGGTGGGACCCATGTCTGTGAACCTTCAGCAGAAGGTGGAGATTCATGTTCCTCCTTCGATTCTGCTGAGGCGCAGCAGTAGCTACACGTCCTATGGCGTCTCCTCCAGGCTGGGAAACACATACACCAGGAGCGATACAACATTTTGGAGGTGTTTACAAAAATAACTAAGGAGCATAATTCAACATAAGGGCTGAATTATTGGAGATGAGAGCTGAGCAGATGGCTTAATACTAAGATTTATGAGTCACCTGAGATGCTGAACATTAAATACATGCATATTTCTTCCTATTCTTAGGGATCTGTAAGTTTTTCATTCCTCTAGCACCCGTATTTGGTGCCTTCTGGCCTTTTGTGGTATATATTTTTAGAGTAAGCCAATCGGGTAATAAAATATTTTTGTTCTAGGTTTACAACTGGAGAGCTAGAAAGGTCAGCCGATCACTGTAGAAACTGCTTTAATTCATGTTATTACTGCTCTTTAGGAAATTATTACCATTGTTAATCCCCTGGCTAGCACAAAAAATTGTATAAGGACCTACCTGTTTCAGTGCAAAGGCAGCCGGCCCCAGTGGTGATCATGGGTGTGTGAACTAACCTGGATGCCCAGGATGAGATCTGCAAATCGCACTCCAAAACTCATGACCTTACTGCACTCTTAAGTGCCAGTTTATCTTCCTAAATGTTAGACTATCCTTTTTTCAATTATAATACTTATTAATAACTTTCAGCTTTGTATTTATAGCTTCCATTTTTAGAAAATATTGAATTGAATTTAACAGAATCTTAATTTAACAGAAAAAATATTAGTTTTCTGGATGTGAGGGGTTTTTTTTTTCTTCTTTTTTTTCCATGTCATGGCTTGTTTATTTTGAACAGGGTGTGGATGTATTTTCATTTCACTTGGCTGTGTGCCTTTCCCACCCAGCCACATGAACAAGAGGGAACATCTTTCAATTCAGAAGTTGGCAAAAATAATGGAACAGCAAAATTCCACCCTTGGGAAAAGCTTAGGTATTCTTTTAAGAATGTGAGAAAAGCAGCAGGTTTTGCCTTAAGGTACCAGGGTGAAAACTGATATCTTTGCATGGGATCTTTTCATTAACACATGGAAGAACACAGAGAACACATGGACAGATGTATGTAAAAATGCTGCTCCTTGAAGAGAATATCAGCTTTTCTTTAGTAGGGATTTGGGGCATTTTGGATATTCCGTATGTATATTCACCTGGAGTTTTGTAGCTGGTACTGGATGGTGTTTCTGGTTTTCTAAAACTCATTTTTCATCTTTACTACCTTTGTTCAGAAGCACTGACATCGCTAAGAGAATTATTTCTGTCCAGTATAGTTTAAATTGAAAAATGATTGATCAGTGCTGTATGTATCTGAGGAGGTGTATAAACAACACGTATTGGAGGAGCTTCCTATTTTCATATTTCAAGAATAAACAAAAGATGGTAAATGATTCAACTATGAAGGATCAGAGAAGTTTTAGTCTTGATCGGGGAACGCAACGATTTATGCCATTAACCAATTCTTTTTGGTAGTCAAGTCACCGATCTGCTTTGGCAGCTGGAAGATCCCAAGGGATAATACGCTGCAACCCAATAGGAGCTAAAATGTAGTTTGCGATGAGATGGGCAGCAGCAGGAGAGTAATATGGGGAGCAGCACAAGAGGAATATGAGTAGCAGTCTCACATGCTGCGTTCTTGAGCAACATGGTTTTTAGCAGTGTGGATCAAATTAATATTAAAGCTAGTGCTTCTGTTGCAAAGTTTCTATCTGGCTGCACTCTTACAAAGCGTGTAAGACAGGGAAGTCTTGTCTGTGGGTGTTTGCAGATCTTGAATTCAAGTTTGACGGGAAGAAAACTTTTTCTTTCAAAACATCCATTGTGAAATTTCTTAGTTTAGCAAACTGGGAACTGGTAATAGCAGCTGTATTAGTCCTAAGTGCCCGAGTGTGCGTGCTTTCTGTACAGCTACTTAACAGATAGTGCGGAGAACTGCCGTCATGCAGTCTCTGACAATATCACATACTTCAACTGTAATTTCTACATTGGTTTCTAGTTTATTGATTGGAGATTGTGTAGTCTGCACTAGTGGGAAATCCCTGCAAGTGCAGCAGAGGTTGAGAAATGGTAGCTTGACTGCTGGGAAAAAGAAATCTTCTGGATTATTACAGAGGTCACCAAAGTTTGTAGAAATGTATGAATTGGCTGCTTTCTGGAGGGTGTATTTTTTGCAATATTTAACATGTAATATACTGGCTGTGATATTTATATTCCCAGAAGAGTACACTATTCTGGTGTTCTAATGTCACTGTTCATAGTCAAGCCCTATCGTTATCATTTATAGGGCACAGTCAATGAGATCTGCACTTTACAGAAATGAAGTTCCTGGTCAGAGGAGTTTTCATTCTAATTATGTAATTAACATGAATTAATTTCTTAACTTGCAGATGAATAAGGATTAGCAAAATGATAAAAAATGAAAAAAACTATTAAACTTTTCTATATTATGGTTTCTTTTTTTGTATGCATAAACCTGGACTGTACCATCTAATGGAACAGTTGTTTCACTGCATGAATTTGTGTTTACAGCTGAGTTTCCTATGTGGATAAAACTGCTCTCCATGGTAGGATGCAAGTCAAAAAAGTTCTAAAAATGAAGCAAAGCCAAAAGACATACTGTGACTGGATAAATTTATTAAAATGAAATTTCAGGGAATGTACATAATGTATAATGCATATATTGGTAAAACATTTAACATCTGTTTTATATTACTGGCAGTGACACCCCTACAGTAGTTTCTCGAGGAACTTGAAATTGCTAACACAGTTACAGAGCTTTAAGTTACCAGGCTGCTTGGGACTTAATTCTGGCTTTATTGAACATCTGTGGAGTAATTGTTTTTCTGTGTTTTTAAATTTTTTTCCCTATTACCTTATGTTCGGGGTTTTTTTGTGTGTGTTTTTTTGGTTTGTTCTTGGGTTTTTTTTTTTTTTTTTTTTTTTGCTNTTTTTTTTTTTTTTTTGCATAGTGACAGTTGTAGTTAGCTGCCTAATTACAGAGTCATTGCAAATCTTCCTTCTTCAGAGGCTTGCTAATGGCAGTCATTGATTAACGAGAAGCTACGTTAAGGTGTCATTATATAACCACTGAAACGTTTCTTTCCATTTCATGGTCAGTGGCTCTCATTGACCCCACTGATTAGATCATAAATGCAGAAATGTCCTACTGGAAGTTCTGAGGTTCAGCTAAGGGCAGGAAAGAAGATCCTTTTAATACTGTTCTATTGTCAGGCCATCTTCAAAAATAATCCAGAAATTTATTGATGCATTTCACATCTAGGATATAAATTGTTCTTGGGGAATATATTGCTCACAAAGGTAATTTGGAATATAGGCACAAAAGAACATAGATAATTCAGTACTTATTCTCTGATTTCAAGAACAGGTATGTCTACTTATCTTTCATAATACATGATTTATACATATATATATGTGTGTGTGTATATATACACCTGAAAACTTCAGACTTTGGCAAAATTAGTCTTTCACTATTGATTTCGTTGTTTGTTTGCCTCCTTCAGATGGTCTCAAGTCTCTACCTGCATGTGTAAATAATCCATAGGTGCCTGTGTAGAATGATAATTATTACAAAATATGATTAAAATAATATTTATGTAACCAAATGAAGCACTCCTCATGAAGCAATGCTAGAATTAAAGCTTTATATGTACATTTTTAATTTCCATAAGTCTTTTCCTCCTTGGGTGTAATTTCTTGTGGCTGTGAAATGCAAACTGGAAACCACATTTGGCGTCAGCTGGTTTTTGAGAGTTTAGTTCTGCTGCCCAAACCTCTGCTAATGCTGTAATGCATAGCAGTAGGGTATTACCCGCAGTCTCACTTTGCATACAGGTAAGCAGGGGATAATCCATATGTTTAACCAGTGCAGTACGTAAGAGGAGTGTTTTCAGTTACTGACTATGGGAGAGCATGAATGTTGGCTGGAGAAGACTTTTCTGCATATATGTCACTTGCTCCCTTCCAGCCTCTTCCATCTTGCCTCGCTTTTGTCTCAGTTCTTTTATCTATATAATTCCAGCTCCTCGTTCTTCTTGCCCAGGACCTTTTATTACCCAGACCTTGTCTCTGCCCTCCCTTCCTCTCCTTTGAAAATATTTCTTTCTTTTTTTCTGCCTCCGCCCTGCTGTCATGAGCATCAGTTTGAGCCATTACTAGTAAAAGTGTCTGCTGTGCTTGCCATAAGAGGCAAATAAAAAAGGAACATGCCCCTAACAAACTGATGTTCCTTAGGGGAAAGTTTATAACCTAAATTAAACAGGGTACTAAAACTTGCTGTTCTCATTAAAGAATCAATTTCTGTAGGTTCCTTCAGTGCAGGTAGTTCATGGCAGCTAGCTGATTATAGTATTTTTGCTAGTGTTCATTTTAGCAGAGGATTTATTCTGAAATATTTAACTGTTTTGAACTTGATTTTTCAAAAAACATAAAATCAGACTCCCTGCAAGATAAATCTATTTGGTTTTCATGGCCTTTCTGCAGCTGAAGTCAAATCCATTCAGGTTAGCTGGTTCCCGTGTTGCCATCCTGTCTAAACTTTCTTCCGGGCTAGAAAATTGATAAGTATCTGATAACCGCTGTGGAGACAAAACAGAAACATAAAGATCATATGTTGTGTAATCATCCTGATTACTCTGAGCAGTACTATGCTGCAGGTTTCGCTAATCAAGATTAATTGTGATCTAGGCTACGTGAACTGCCATGTAGAGTGGATTGTAATTAAATAAAAATATAATCATTTTAACATTGTGCCACTAATATGTATTTACAATAGGTAGTACTTTTGAAAAGACTCTTATTCCCTACAGTGATTAGGAAGCTGAGTTATATTTTCTAACTGCACAGATGTTGTTAAAAGCTCATATTTCAGGCCATAAAGACTTATTATATTTGAGGTTGTACAGCAATAGAAAAATGGTTTGTGCATCTGTCTATTGTGTGAGACATGAAAACTAAAAAAAATCTGGAACAGTAGAGATTTATGGAAAACCTAACCTGTGTGTATATATATGTTTTAAATATGTGGTAGGTAATTTATAGTAGGACATTGCTAGCAAAAAAAAAAAAATTGCTTTGACAGGTCTTTAAAACTCAGAGGTAGAAAATATTTAATACAGTGTGTAATAAGAGAATCGCCTCTGTTTCAGCTTTCTCAGCATGGGTTGACAGGTCTTAACTTGACTTCTTTCACGTGGTGTCTTTGAATTTTTATCTAGAATGGATTGTACAAATGCTCCACTTTGAGGCTTAATGAACCAAAACGTTTTGGGGTATGTATACTCAGGTTGTTTTGTGTGTGGGCCTAAATCTATATTCCAGAATATTCTCTTGTGTATTCTGACAACTAGAAATGTAATCAGCTTAAATATTTCTTCTTTTAATAAGGAAATAGGAGTGCATCCCTGGCAACCATACAAAAGCATTAAAAACTTAAGCACATTAGTGGATTTCTGCCCATCTACAAAGTCGGGTTTTTGGGTGACTTTTCTCTCTGTTGCTACTGTTTCCACCTCTTGACCATTGCTTTTATTAGATATTGCTTTGTTGGGTGTCTGCGCTTCCATCCCCACGCCTCTCATGGACAATGGAGTATACCTCAGAAGATCTTTAATTATGCCGTCTGGGTGGGTGCTCTGCTAACGAGGGCTCTGCCGCCCCGCAGCTTCCTGCCTGGGCAGGATATTAGTTAGAGAAGGCGGTTTATTGACCTTGCGTGGGCTGGGCGGGAGCCATGCTGGGGTTGGGAGTGTATCGAACACTTGCAGGGAGATTGTATCGATGGTGGGGGGGAAATGCCGCGGTGTCATGAGTAGAGCCGTCTTGTGTGCTCGGCTGAGATTTTATCTGTGAGCACCAGATACAGTGGGCTTTCTCTAAATGTGATTTTCTTTTAGAAGACGTGCTTGTTAAAACCGAAGGAAATTAAATTCAAACGGGCTCTCAGATAATATTGAGTCAAGCAAATAAATGGATAAAAGCAAGGAAGCTCTGGCCAGCAGTGTCGGGGGTCTTTCCCCATCCATCACGGGCTGGCCTGGCTGCCGCAGGTGCAGTGCCTTGCGTGTGGCCTGTAGGATCACGTCCTGTCCTGTGGTCTCCAGGCCTACATTAATAGTCGTGCAAGCTTTAATTGAGTGACCCATGAGCAAAAACTTGGTTAGGAGCCCTGTTCTTCTGCCTGGAGGAAGCATTTTTGAGCCTGATTCCCAACAATTCCTCTCCGTGCCGCCGCCCTGGCAGGGCAGGCAGCACTCGGGTGCGGGAGCAGGGGAACTCCGGGGACTTCTGTGAACACCCTTGGTTTGTGGCCACAGTACATCCCTGGTACTCTGTCATTGGAGTCTAGACAAGGAAAATATATTTCCTAAATAAATTATCTCAGAAAACACTTTTTTTTTTTTTTCCACAAAAGCATCATCAAAATTAAAGAATACAAAGCATGTGGATTTTTTTTTAAACAACCATATTAAGAAAGACCATTTAGTTTTGTCTCTCTCAGAGCTGGGAAGAGATAACAGAAACACTTTTTAAACAGGACATTTTCATTTATTTGATACCCGTATGAAAGTACAACTACTGTGCTGTGTGTCAGACAGTACTGTACCTGCCATGTGTCCCAGCCCTTCTCTTTGGGAGCGGGTAGCTTCACACAACCTCTGAAAGTGGTAAAAACAGTCTTATTTTGTGCCTTACTTTGAAGGAGAAGAGTCACTTTAAATTACGTGTGCCTCAAATGCTGCAATGTCCTTAGCAGAGCAAATTTTGTTTTGTTTTGTTTTTTTTTTCCCCATCCCTGAGCCACCGAGTGGGTCAGAGGTGTGGGTTGCACAAGTGAGGGAGGTTGCGGTACAAAACGGAAACAAAAAAAATCGTTGCTGTGATTAAAAGCATCATTTGTTCAACCTACAACCACACAGTATCAGAAGAATTGTCTTTTCTAAGCAAATATGCAATGAACGTTATTTATGCAACTGTGGTAAGTGAGGCACTGCTACTTTCCCAACTAAATATAATAAAACATATGCTATTAAGCCTTAGCAGCTTTAGTTTTGCCCATGCTAATGAGAGAGTGTGGACTTCATAATCACAGTTCAGTATTGTTGTCTGACCCGTAGGTCCTCTTACGGCTTCTATTTCTTAGGTAAAGGTGGATGCTTTTGGAGGATGCTGCCCTGAACAATGGGCAGTTCCTGTGCTCATGCATACTCCTTTTTTTTTTTTTTTTTTAAAAGATGACTTTCATTCTTTTCTGTATCCGTAAAAGAAGTGGTTCCTTTCCTGTAGACACAGTTCAGTAAAGAACTTGGACAGCGAACAGTTAGATTCATTTCATTGCGACTATTTAAACTGAAATTTAACCTCGAGTATTAAATGCTTTGCTGAGTCTGGGTTTGAGTGGGGTGAGATGATTGCAATAGGAAACGGATCCTTCTTGGCACTTTCCCAGGCTTCCAGGCTTGTAGAGGTGTTGCTAATGTTGTGTGTGGTTAGTTGTTGAGGATTTTGAAAAGGAAGCGAGTAAAGCCACCTTATCAGAAGATAAGACACTTCTTTCTTCCATTTTCGCCTCACTGAAGAAGACCAGATAGTTGAGGGATGTGTCCCAAACTCTTCTTAGCTCTACCTTATGTAAATTTTGGATTGTCAGGAAGTTATGGTGTTACCAGTCAAAATACAATAATTTGACCAAGGACTTATTATATATTGTTGCTGAATTCTAATTGTGGGGGGAAACAAAACACATGTAATAATAGTTTTCCAGCATCCTGGTACGACCTTTGAGTTACTGATGTTTTTCATACATCTGTTTAACTTTTTGGCATTACAAATGTCTCTATTCCACTTCCTTTTTATAAAATTGAATGGAAAAGAACTCATCATTTCCTTACTCCTTATCTTTAAATATGTTTTATGCATTTCTTTTTATAATTGTTAATTTTGCCTTGTATTTGAACTTACACTGTCTGTTTCCTTTGGGGCTTTTGAAACACTAAGGAAATCCTTGTTATTTCCAGAACAGCCTTAACTGAGCTATACAAATGTGTGTTCAATGAAACCTCTTTTATATCATTCTGTTCCTGTATATGTTACACAGATTCCTTTTCAACTTTACATAGGTGATAATAGTGCCTTTATGACATGTGCGTATATATACACACATAGATGTGTATGTTCTAACTTACACTGTTGTCTCTTAAATTCTTACAAGAACTGTCAGTCTTACTGCTCCCTAGAAGCTGATTTGCTTTTAAAGCTGAAGTCTTTCTGTGAGATACAGTAAAACGAGATTGCAGTTAGATTTCCACTAAGTAATCTGTATGGATTGACTATTGCTGAAGGCAGTTTTATTTCCCGAACAAAAGAAATGTGACTTTTTCTGCTTGGGTTTATTACTTTAAAATTAATGTGACTGGTGTAAATCAGAAAGGCTTAGTATGCCAAACGCCGTGCAGCTATTTAATACTTAGATGAGACGTACTGGAACAAATGGCAACAAGCCATTTTAGAGAAGTAATCATAACGCTGAAACGAAAAGTCTGTGTTGTCTCTTCTTTAGGGTTTTATTTTTATGACCAGAAGAGGTATTCTGGTCTTTAGAGATGGTTATCACTTATTTAGAAAACTCATATGGGATCTAACAGGGGGTCTCTCTCAGTTGTGGCTTGATTTTTTTAGCGTCCCCTTCAGAGATGCTCTGCAACTTGCTATCAGTGCTTCTGGTATAGAGAACAGTCTGAGGAAGTAGGTGAAGAAACCTTGTAAGTTCAGAGAGGTAAACTGCTATAAGCATTTCAGTCTCATCTTAGAGGACAGAAAAAAAGAGGCCAAATCCACAAAATTACATATTAGGAGAAAAAATTGTGTTTTTCATAACAGAAATGCTTTGTGGGAATTGTTCCCATTAAATTAAGCTTAAACAATTGGAGTTTGAGTTTCTGTCTAACAGGCTAGCAAAGGGGATTGGAGGAGGACAGGTTTTAACAACAGCTCTATTGTCCAGGTATTTACTTAGGCTGGAGTCAACTGGCTGGTTTTAGTAATACAGGACAGAAATTGTGGGCAGTGGGCACTGGAAGGGCTGGGCCGGGGCTGAAATACACTGACTCACACCGCTTTTTCCTACCGAGCGGCTCTGAAACAACAGATGTGCTGGAACAAGGGTAGGAAGGAAAGCGTGCTGGCAGTCTGGATCTGTGTTTGACTAGGGAAGGAAACTGGGTAAGGAAAGAAGAAAAAAGACATGAGGGAAGGGAGCAGTGGAAGTAAACAATAATAAAAAGTTAAAAGAAACGAATCTTGGCTTTTTCGCAGAGCTGTGAGAAAGAGCAGCAATAGAGTAGTTTCACTAAAACCTTCATTTGCCGAAGGTGTTATTTTTTTTTCTCCTTCCCTTTCTCTACGTAGAGTATAACCTTATTCAAAATAGCAAAATTTGGATGAAAATTATCATTTATGAATCTTTGGCTTATCTGTTAATTTTCCTGTAATGGAAAACAGACAAACTCTCAGATTCCTGCTACTGCAGGTCTTTTAAGCCCTTTACAACTACAGACAATGGTAGTCTTTTTTCTTATCTAAATAATTTATAAGGGGATGGCTGTTAGCCAAGGAGCCCGTGAGCAAAGCAGCGAATCACAGAGATTGGTTCTTACTAGTAATCCTATTATTAATACATTTTTGACAATGGTCTGATTGAACAGGAATACATAGTTGCATCAAGAGCATTTTGGATACAGACTTCTTGATCTGGGAAGGGGCTGGTGCTCAGAAGGAATCTAGCAGCATACCTCCTCGCTTCTTTGTTTTTTTCTCTTTTTTTTTTACTTTACAAGGGCAAAAGAGGGGCTTCCTTCCATGTTTAGTAGAGGTTTTAGCTTTTCAAAAAAGTATTTTTAGCAAAACACTAGCACCTATTTGATTAAATTATAATTCACAGCTGACTAAAGCATTTCAACCACATCTATCTCAGATTAGAAGATGTGAAGAAATTAAAATCCAACTTTTCTCACCAATTTATGATAGCAATTAGTCAAACTTGCTGTTAATGAATAGAGCCAAACCTTACTTTATTGGTACCCAGTCTCCCCCTAAGCGTTCTTTAGTCCTTTGGTGAAGGAATTTTAGAAGTAGAAAGATAACTCAGCTGTAGTTTTGTTTTAAAGGGGAAGATGATTTCTGTGATTATTCTCTCTCCTAATTGATTTTCTTTTCTAACAAGGTCTTTTGCACTATATATGAAATAATTTTGTTGAGAACAATTCACTTTTTCTTTAGAGAAGTAACAAGATTTAATCGATAATTCCATTGAGGGGATAAAAAGTTAATAGAAATTTTACTGAAAACACAGCACAACTGAAAATCATGGCAATTCTGGGTGAACACAAAACTAATCAAAGCCCATTCTGTACCCCCATGTAAAGAAAACCTTCTGTGGGGAGAGAAAATTTACTACTGATTTTGAAGAGATATTTATACACAGGTAATATAGACACAAGTTGCTCGTATGTGAGAAATTAATGATAAAACTCTTCTAGATATGGCTTTATTTTTGTTTCTTTTTCATCAGGAAAAATATTGACAAATGGTTTTGGGATAATACATAATTTATTGCTACAAAAAATGCAATTTTCTTTTTGAAGCAGGGAAGTAACAAAGCATTTTTAATTTAAACAAAATACACTTTTTCGTTCTTAACAATCTTATCCATCAGCTTTACCACAATATCATGTTTTCTCTCTTTACATGCATTATGCATATATATTTATCTATATTTGCCTTAAATTAACTTATTTGTAGTCTGTTTAGTTATAAAGATGAATCCTCCCTAGTATATTCTAATGTTCGGGAAACAGCCACCACTTGCATTGCTGTTAGATGCTTTACTGAGGCTTGTAGCAAATGATGGTTAGCTCTTTGGAAATGTCTTGTTCCTGTTCAGGTGGCTTCCTTCTGTGTTTACAGATTTTATTTTTGTTTTTTTTGTTTTTTTTTTTTTAATCTTGTGATATAGGATCACTTATCTTCCTATTTTTACATGTTTAAATTTTGCCTCTTTCCTGCAAGTAAACTCCACTGTTTGTGACACCTGACTCTTATTCTACTTGGTGCTGGTCATGTTACCATCCGCTGTACAGCTTATTCGCTGTATTTAAACACAACTTTTAGGAAAGGTTGAATTAAGATAGTAGAGATCAGAAGATGTAGATATTGTTCTGATCTTTGGTTTACTGCCTTTTTCAGTCACTTACCATGACAGTTATTGTCCCCAGGCTTTGGGTACTGATGCCTCGCTGCTTCTGTGTTGAAATGGTGCTTTTTCACCTTGTTATAGCAGGTGCCTGGACAGAAAGGTCTGAAATTCTCTTCTGTGCAACCTTACTCTTGAATGGGGAACATTAACAGGAATAGTTACACTATTTTACTGGATAATTTTTATTCTTATGTTGGGAGTAGGAGCACATAGTAAATGGAGAACATGGGCTATGAGGGCTCTGAGTCACCTTTGCCGAAAGTTCATCTGACAGCAGAGGGAGCCTTGGTTCAGACACCTGAATTAAGTGCATACATTTCAATTATGCTGATACCAATTATGAGTTTTTCCCTGGCACAAGTGTATTGTGACTGTTAAGGAGCTGTGGCTGACAATACCTCGCGTCGACCACCGAATATTGAGCCTGCTAGCTTGCAGACTTAATTACAAATCCGTGGTTTACTTTTGCAATCTGTTGTGCTTTTAACAGTGCTGGGACTGGTGATAAGTCTATCAGTTTTTACTTGGTCACTAACACAGTACCAGCATTAAATTCTAAATGGCAGCCTCTGTGTTTGCTGTCTGTGCTATCTCTGATAAAACATTAATCATTTCAAGGTTCCATTCAAACCCATTGATAGAAATTGTGAAATGTAATTTAGCTTTGAGAATAGAATTAATGTTTTCTAATAGCTCTAAGCTATTCTGTGATTTATTGGTTCCACTGCTCGAGGGTTTTTATAATCTAAATTGGTGATTACGGATGATACACAACATTGTGTATCATAAATAGGAATTATGCGTCTGGTGAAAACGATAATGGGGTTTTGTACCTTGTATGTATATTAGTACATTCAGTAGGATATTAAAGCCTATTTTAGAATGGGAAGATAATTTTGCCCACATATAGATCTTCCCAGGTCATTCAGTGAGTGAATCTGCTACTATTTATTGGTTTTCCTCTAATTCGATAAATATGTATTGCATCAGAGTAGCGTAAAATTAAAGGTACACCTGTGGAATCTCATTATCTATGATATGCTCTCCTTAATGACATGCTTTTTAATGTTTTTGCTTGTCTTTGAGGAGGCAACTAAGACTATAATACTGTTTATGATTTCTGAGGGAATTTTAGTCCAATGATTGATTTGGGATGAATGTATCTAATGGTTGTGTTTGGGAGAATTATTTTTGCATAACCACGTCCACCATTGGAAGCCACCTTCATAAACATGGAGAAGATGAAGTGAACATCTTTATGGACAATGAAATTTTTATATACTTTTATTGAAGTTTTAACGTGTGCTGTTATTTTTCTTATGTCACCCAAATTTCCTAAATTTCTGCCCTGGAGCGTAGATGGGCAGTGCTGGCCTGCTCTTTCTGTCATCACTAGATTGGTAGACTTTCATAATCATTCTCAACATTCAGTGGTTTTGAAAGTCCCTTGCTGTCATAGAAATTTAAAATCTGTTGTGATAAAACAAAATCATAGAATCGTAGAATGGTTTGAGTTGGAAAGGACCTTCAAAGATCATCTAGTCCAACCCCTCTGCCATGGGCAGAGACATCTTTTGCTAGATCAGGTTGCTCAAAGCCCCATCAAACCTGACTTGGAACACTTCCAATGACGGAGCAGTAACTTCTCTGTTGCCTCATAGATGAGGTATCCATAACTTCTCTGAAAGTAAGTGGGACTGCTTTGGGAAGTTGTCTGGAACAGCTGGCTTGTAATAGTGATCTGTAAATTCTTCCTCTAAACCTTCACTGATTTGTTGAAATTTAAATCTTAAGAAGAAAAGACATTAAAATACCCCAAATATTGCTTGTATTTCCTTTTGTTCTTCATAATGTGAAGATACGCAATAAATGTCAAATTTAAGTAGAATTAATGACATAGTGATTTTTGATAGAAATGAATTATACTGTGAAACAAGGTATTTGTTATCAAACAGTGCAAATCAGTGTGTATTGCTTATTTATGGTGTATACGTCTAATTATAGAGAAGCTCACTTTAGACTAGGCTTTCAATGGAACAAGGAAGTCATTTATTACATTCCTCTTAGAATTTGTAAGGAACTCAGCTTTCATGGTGATAACCATTTATTATTATTTTTATTACATAAATACTTAGATAAAGAGAAATGGGTGCCAGCAGCGAATTGAATAAAAACCCCAATTGATCAATAACTCAATTTAGTTTAGAATTTCTTTAAAAAATATAGCAGTATTAATCGGGAGAGAACGCTTCAAGTATAAAATTTGATTTTCTTAGTGGAAAATCATTTTGCTTTATCAAAATCTTAAGGTCTCTTTCCCCCTTTCTCTCCCCATCATACAATTCTCCTTTTGCAGTAAGGCTAAATCAGATTTGTCTGAAGCAATAATTGGTGATTATCTCCTAACTGCAAGATATAGTTGAGCCTCTTTGGTTAATCCTATCTTGCTTGCCATCTATAGTGAGTCAGAGCAAGGCAAGGAAGAGAGGACTTGAAATGTGATTTCTAAGGTCATTTTTCCTGTGAGGTGTAATTATGTCCGAGAGCTCTGCAAATTGTGGAGGGAACGGCAATTGGACCTTGGCAAAGAGATGTGCAGTGGTTGGGGTGGAGAACAACTTCCCTCCTTGGCGTGAATGCGCCTTTCTGTGGCGTGGCAGGAGGGGTCCCAGGTTCTGTTCTGTTAGTGGGGAAAAGTAAAAACCCTTGTGGAAAAGTTTTTATTGTTCTGTAAGCTTTCTCGTGTGCTCGTGCAGAACGTGTTCATTATTTGGGCTAATGAACTGTTACAAGATGAAATTTACCTAATGGAAAAAAATCCCTGCTTTATTGCATATAGAAATTTAAAATGAGAAGTGAGGATTATTTATGCTTATGAAATGTTTTACATTCTATTAAAAGCTGTGGTTTTGATTCACACTTGGGAGAGGGTTTATGTACGCCACAAACTTTCATTACATTCTTATTATTGTTGTTGTAGTAATAATAATAATAATAATAATAATAATATTTTTACTGGGTAGACTAACAAAAGTTATCTATCTCTCAATTCAAATCCCGACTTTCTGGTTTTATTTATGCTTCTTAGCATCACTTTGTCAAAGATGACACAGTTTCTGTAGAAGTAAGGCTCTTCTGAGAGATGCTGAGAGCCTTTCAAGTGACCTCTGTTGGAGCCAAGAGGATGATTTATAATTTTATTAGCAAAGTCTTCTCCTAGAGACAGCTTCATTAGATGTTTTATGGGAAAAGAAATGTTTTAGAAGTCCAGCCACTAGTTTGTTCTTTCACTGTTATATACCAGGAAACCTCACTGCACCCTTAGTGCCAGGTTCTTGGCTCCTTGGCTGGAGTCCCCATCACTGTCAGAGCAATCCTGTGCAGTGTGGGAAGAAAAGAGCAAAATGGTAATGAGATTGTGATTTCACAGTTTGTGAATTCATTATGCATCCTCTCTCCAGCTAGTCTGCATTGCTTTCAATTTTGGAGAATAGATCAATATGATAACTTAGATATCAATCTCTAGCTAATGTTGCATAAAACTAACAACTGTTAAAGGAACTTTTTTATAAATTACTGATATGTGTTCTTCTATAAATTACTGCCTTGTGTTCTTATAAAGTAATTTTTACAGTATTCTGATTTACTCTTTCGTGATATTGTGGTGGAAGGAAGAATTTTTTTTAATGTGAATAAGTCATAGGTAATCTTGTTAGTGAAAAAAAAATAATAAAATATATATATATACACACACAATCTTCTTCCAGAGCTTTCCCATTTTCAATTTGCCATACATTTGAAATGATGTTTTCGTATTCTTACATCAGCAGAATGCTTTGTTGTCCTACATATTGCTGTAGAAAATATACTGAAAACCTCTGCTACCTGGTAAAAATCTATTAGCTGTTCCAAAAAAGCAGCTTGACAGTATTAGGACTGTATCTCTTACGTTTGTATAATACAGTAGACTGAATTTTCAGGCCATTGGCAAATCTTGTGTATGCAAAATGCAATTTTAGCTACTTTGTGGCTGTCCTTAAATCCTTTCTCTTAAGATGTCAGTTGAGCAAAACCAAAGCCTCTAAAAAAGCTGTAGCACGACATCTGTGATTTCAATAAATCTTGTGCTTCGTGTGTTTGGTGCGTTGCCTAAGAGTGCCTGGGATGCAGCCAGACTCAAAGACTCTACGTCTGCAAGGTTAACATAGAAACATTCACATCATCAAGGTTATATTAAACAGGAAACACTTAAGGGACGTTGTGGGAAAAAAATTGGTTTTTGGCTTGGAAAAATGTCAGAGAATCTTTTATTATAGTATTAAAATAAAATAACAATTTAATTTTTTAAATAATTTTTATAACCATTTTAAACCTAAATAACTTCATATTGTTTTTTCCCCCTGTTCTTGAGATCAGCCAATGTATGATATACTGGAGATCCTTACAACTCCAAGAATTTATGCAATTTTTGCACATACAGTTGTGGTCAGTACTTATATTAGTAAGTTGACACTAGCATTACATCAGAAAAACATGCTGGGTGTTTTTGACTGGGGGACAGGTTATGCCAACAGTTGCAAGAGGATTCATTAATTGTTGTTGTCCATTCCTAAAATATGAAAGGTGTGACTGAACAAAGGATACAGGAACAGTGCATGCAAGATGGGTAGTTCAGAATTTCATAATTTTCGTGTTTTTTTTCATAACTTTCAAAATTTCATAATTTTATTAATTGTATTTGGGAACAAAGATGGTTAAAGCTAAATACATAGAGGTTGCTAACATCTCAATCTATTCACGCTTTCCCCTCGTGGTGAAGATCCTGCTTTTAACCATGTATTTGGTGGTGGGAAACAACCCTCAGCCCATTGCATGGGATGGTAGAGCAGCGCGAGCACCCACCCAATGCATGAGATTCCCTGACTAATGCTGGCACCTAATCGGCTCTGCTCAACCCTGTGTGCATCGGGATGTTCTGGCATAGGAATGGAAAACGGGCCTGGGGATCCGTAATTTTCATATTCTTGTCTTGTACTTCTTGCTTTCTATACTTGGTGGCAAGATTTCAGATTCCTTTTTAGAAAGTGCTTTGTTTACTGCTGGTTTGCAATTTGTTTTCATTTTGTCTTGGACAAATTGCAGTAGTAGAGATGAGCCTGTAACTTAGGTAGAGTTAAGCACTGAGATTTTGTCCTTAAAAGACAAAATATTAAAAATAGATGCATCTTGTTTAGGCCAAGGAGCTATGACAGTAGTCGTTCTTTTTCTCTAATTTCTGGTAAGCAGGAAACCATCGACGCTTGCTTTGTTTTCTGGAAAAATATTCTCATTCTCGGGAGGTGTTTTTAGTGCCTAAGCAATATAATTAACGCTCTTCCGAAGAATGAGGTTTTGTTTTGTTGAATTGTTAATTCAGTAGCTGTACTGAGAATTGGTATGTGTAATCCCCCCCAACCACACAACGTATGATTGTAAAAAGACAAGACACACATGGATTTCTTTTTTTTTCCTTTTTTTCCTTACATGTTTCTTATTAGACAAAATTTGGAGTGGATGAACAAGGAATCATAGGCAAATTTCTGACCTGTTACTGTACCTTGTGGTTCCTGCAAGTCTGTCTAAATGAAATTTCTGAAAATGAGTAACGGTTATGTAACTTCAGCTAATTTTGGGGGTAGAATAGCAGTTTGCTGCTTTCAGCATTTCCATTTCCAATACTATTGTGTGCTGACGCATGGTGCATCTGGCTGGTGAGGTCAAAGCAACTAATTTTCTGCTGCTGTGGGTTGTGGGCTGACTATTCAGAAGTAATAACAGGATTAAAGTAAGTTCCCTGGCCAAGAAATGTTGCCATCTCTAGTTGCGTACTTGCAGATTTTGTGAATGGATATGTTCATAGATATTTTGTGCTGCAGAAGAGATAACAAAAATAATTACCTGATTTGATTGTTTGAAATCTACGTTCCTATTTCTTACGTGGTTACTGAAGATAGATACGCTTAAATTTAATTGTTTGAATTTTCAGTTTAACGTAATTTTCAGTTTAACGTGTTTAAGTATTTTTGTAATTGTGTTTTCCTTATGTTCCATTCAGAAATCAATGATGAGATGCCTTTCTTTTTTTGGTTAGTCGTTAGTATTCATGGCTCTATCAGACTGCAGTTCAAACTCTTCACTTGTTTTTGTCACGGAAGACGATGGAGCAAGGTTGCTTAGAAACACTTAGCCACACTTGCATTGGGACTTACCAATCTGTTCTGTGTATTCACCTGCACATGCAGGGGAGAAAACCGAGTTTCTCTTCTGATTATGTTAATTTATTGCAAGTTTGTTTTAGCAGTAGTATGCTTAAACATACATAAACATGTGTTTTCTTTCGATAGTGAGAAAAATTAGAGTAAAATACTGGCTCTTTTTCAAACAGTTATTTCAAAATGTGAGAGGTTTAATTTGCTTGTGTGCCCTCCAAAAAGAAAGTTTTACTATTGTTGGCTGAGTTAGTCAAGGGATTGTCTTTTATCAACAAGTTGCATAAATTGAAGTTTATTTCATGATCTATTTAAAAAGACTTTTTATAAGTTCCTAGCTTTAGCATTCAGTTCAAGAAAATATGGCTGTCTGACTACCAACAGCAATTACATTTTTCCCTAATCTATTGAAATTCTTGATCTTTTTAAGACTGGCCTAAAAATAAACCAAGTCACTCAAGTTACACAATTTCTGATCTTTTCAACTATGAGTGACTTGGCCTATTTTTAGGCCAGCTGTAATTGTACAGTAATGTGCTGGAAAAGATAAATGTAGCTTTTTATCACCCAAACTTCTAAGCACTCCAATTATTACACTTATTAAATATGCTGGAAATGCATATGTTTCCTCCTTTGAGTCTGGAATAGACTTTAGTATCTTTTCAAGAGACTGAAATACTTCGTATCGCTGAGCTTCTGCCCCTCTTTAACACACAAGCTGTTGTATGGTGGGTCGTTGATGTGTGACCCTGCTTTATCTTTCTTACTTTATGCTGAACTCATCCTCTTACATCCCAAAGAGCAAGAAATCAGATTAAAAGTAAAAGCTGCACAACAAAGTGCTTCTGTAACGCTATAAAATGCTTATGGCTAGTTTATACAATCAAACAATAGAAAATAATTCCTAGAACTAGAACTGTGCCAGTCTTCTAACAGACCAAAAAAATAACAATTGTGAATAAGCAGGAGATAATTTAATTCTCACTTTAGTTTTCACTATGATTTTAATAAAAATCAGATTCGAGTAATATAATTTATTAAAGCATATTACGTGTTGCTAATGAGTGAATTATTCTGGTGCCTGTAGACTTAGGTATCTTTAAACTGTATCCTTGTCTGGATTTGTTGCATGCTTAAAGTCATTGGATCTGGATTCTCATATAGAAGACATATTAAAAAAACCCCCAACACCCAAACAACCAATCAAAACAACACAGTAACAATCTGGAATACTTTCTTTGAAGTATTGAAATCTCTTTAACAAAGCTTTTTTTTTTTCATTTATTATGAACGTAGCACAGAACTGAGGAAGTGGTATCTCTAGTACTTTAACTTTATGGTGCCAACGTTGTCTTCTGTGACTTTTCTCTAGATTAGGTGTGGGTCAGAAGAGC
>VYZM01011201.1:345129-396279 GCA_013398915.1 Dromas ardeola | reverse complement strand
CACTACTTCACATTATGAAACAGGGTTTGTTATATTCTTTTTAGTTTGACAATACGTTGATTTCCTAGTCTGTACGGTTGGTTTCCTTTCTCTTCTCTTGCCACTCTCTGGTCCTGTTGCAGCAGGTAACTGTGTATTTTGAACAGAGTTATGGAACAGGTGTGCTTAGTCTTCACAGCTCTCTTAATGGCCAAAATATGCCAGCATTTGTGTTCTGCAGATATCTGGGCAATTTTCAGTCCCTTAGGTTTTTATTAGGAAATAGTATTTAGAAAATACATGCTTACAATGCTAGAAAATCAAAACACTATCAAGTCAAGCAGGTAACTTGGAAAAGGTAAGGAGACAACACTTTCCTGAAAGAAACAGCGTGGAGAAGAGGCTGCAGGAAGGCAGGTGGGATGTGCTCCTGTCGTAAGAGTCATGCAGCAAGAGTCTATTACCGTGGCAAATAAAATGTGAACTCTGAGTTACACCCTTATGGTGACGTTACGGTATTTGTAGCAGGAAAGGGGTATATGCTTGGTCAGTATAACCAGCTCATCTGTTGAGTTGTAACTCAGTTGCCTGCAGCGGTCTAATTGTGCCCATAGCTAATGTGGTCCTTTCTGTGGCTGGTGTTTGAGGAAAATGTGTGATTTCTTTTTTTTCACTCTTTAGTTTTGCAAATATCCAAGTTATCTTTGTGCTTAGCAGTGAACGTTCCTTTTCATCACGGTTTTAGTTAGTTCAGTTCAGCTGAATCCTTTTTATTTGCTGGGCTTCTTTGGATTCGGAGATTTAAAGTTTTTCAGTGTTTGTGCTACTTGTACCCTCCCAGAGCAGGAGGGCACTTGCCTTTTAGAAAAGAAATTAGAATTAAAACTAGAGTAATTAATTCTTAATAGTATTCCTTAATATTGAATATTTATTCCAAATTAAAATGGAGCTAAATTGCAAATTACCAATATTCTCTGCAGAAAGGGCACCTTAACCTAGCTCTTGGCCTGTTAAAAGGAAGTGCATTTTATAGCTGTTAAATCTCTTCAGATAAATTCCTATGTCTTTTTCAGTAGAGAACTATTTTAGGTTTTTCAGATGGTGTATGAAAACGATCCAGGATTAAAACCACACGTCACTAACTGCTAATAAAAATTCACTTAAAAGTTCTGTTCTGAATGAGAATCCAGCAGAAAATACAAAACCTCCTACATGTATTAATAAGGGAAAATCTCGAGGGAGAGTCTGTGCATCAGGTAGGATACAGACATGGGGAAGCAGAACCAAAAATATTCTCAAGAGTAAAACCCAGAGGAAAGCAAGTTGAAAACTCTCGCACTTTCTTCTGAGTTTGTTCATCTCCTGTTCTTTCTCCTGGTTCTGAGATGACTCCCACCATTTCCCTCTGGCAAGAGCAACAGCATTTTTTTTAAGAGCACAGAGTGTGGTGCCCAGACCTCTGCTTGTTACCTTCAGGCTGCAATGCATCATGTTGGCATCACTTTCGAGCCTTCTAAAAGAAAGGTATCTTGAGATCGGGTATTGCAGGTTGGTTGTGCGTCAAGTAGGAGAGGGATGGGATTGATAAGAGGCTTCGAGCAACCTGGTCTACTGGGAGGTGTCCCTGCCCATGGCAGGGAGGTTGGAATTAGATGATCTTTAAGGTCCCTTCCAACCCGAACCATTCTACGATTCAGTGACATGCTGCGTCTATGAAAATGGAGTTGACTGATACAGATTGCAGGCTCCTCTTGTTTATTTGCTTGCTAAGGTGCAAGTAAAGCTGCACAGGGAACATTTGGAAAACCTGTGAATGATGGCTGCTATTCTGGCCTCCTTTTACTTACCCTGATATCTATTTGGAACTTCAACCATCCAAAACTAGGCTTTCTATTCATATTTCATAGCTCTAGGAAGTAGGTGTCTTGCTCATCTCTTGTGGACTCTCTTACTGCTGCCCCTCAAAATATGTAAGATGCTCAACACCAGGCACAGACTTTAGTTTTTGGTATGACAGTGAGTGATAACTGAGGTGCAGGAGCATTTTTAATATACTTGAATGAGATTTTGGAATGCATTTGATTTTCCTTGGTCTCAGTTTCTATAAGTTAATACTTTGTTGTGCGTGTATGCGTGTAGCTTCTCATGACTAGAATGCTCATGTACAGTAAAGGCATAATTTAATTCCAATTCTGACTTCTGGAGTGGTTTCAGTAAAGATAATTTTGGGTCTTTTCCAAAGGTAGGAATTTTTAAAGTCATGATTTTTGTGAGTTCCTTTGGAAGACGGGTGGTAGGTGGTACATGGTGTGGAGTTCTGTGTCAGTGTTTTAGGAATGAGAGAGAGCTCAAGAAATACTTTGCAGTAGGAAATTTGTGTATAGAGACTGTTTCTCTCTCTCGCTGAAGAGTAGAAATCAAAGGAATCGGTATTTAAGATGGAAAGTTTTTAAGGTCTTAAAAAAATTTTGGAAAGGTTTAACAGATTTTAATGAATGTTTCCTTTGCAGAGATTTTAAAACTAGAAGAAAGCATTATAGTGTTTAAATCTAGGGGGCTTTATATTGTTAGGCAGAGGTAGTCACTGTCTTGATATTTGGGAGCTTTTCAGTCTAATGAAGGCAGTAGTCTATGCCTCTATGTAAAACTTGTGCAGCTTTTACTGCTTAAGACTTATTTAATTCACTTTGTGCTTTGTGACATTTTTACACATTGTTTTTGAGGAAAACCAATCTTTATTTCTAAAGCAATGAATTGTTGCTGTTTTTTTACAACCTTATAATGTATACATTTTTTTCTTATCCTGCTTGTTTAGGAGAGGGGTGAACCTATAAAGTTTGCTGAAAAATTCCTTATTAAATGGAAAAAGGAATAGTAACTTGTACGTTTTCCACTCGTATACATTTTTCCTTCTAAGGAAGATTTATGATTGGTAATACGACCCTGTGAGTTGAGCCACTTGCTGCAGAGCAAGATTTCAGCACCTAAAGCAGTAGGAATGATTGGAATGCATGTTTTGCATTTTGATTTCCATCCTATAATGTTGACCTTTAGTTTCTCTTCGTTTTTGTCGTGTTTGCCTTTCTTTGTGCTTAATGGGTATCAGTGTTGCTTTTTCTTCATATTGATAGTGGCGTTCGGTAACTTCTGTCTTTGTTCACTGGGAGAGTTTAATGCTTTAAACCTTGATTAAATGCCATGGTAGAAGTTGAATTATTACTAATAAAAACCACTGCTCTGAAATCATGCTTAAAACTCAGTGTATTCTTTATGTTCCTCTGGTCCCGTTGACCGTATTCGATATGCATTCCTGGTGCTGCTTTGATTGCACAGAGTGAAATGGAAAACATTGCGAGAAGAGGGAATATTGATTTTTCTTCTACTTAAGCAATGGTTTTCCAAGTGACAGAGCTCAATTATATTATACTGGTTATAGGACTATTTAACATATGCCTTTTTAGTGAAGTGATTCTGGCCAGTAATGTCTTGTATCTTAATTAAACCAATATTGTGAGGGCAGTTGGGTAAAACATACGTTTGAAAATGTAAATGTCAAGTATATTGTACCAAGGCTTATCTGTTAAATACTGTGAGGTTACAGCCCGGATGAGGCTGCCGTCAGTAATAACAATTGTTCAGCCTTTTCTTCTTCTTCTGTGGCTGTGTAATTAGATCATGATGTTGCCCATTTGATAACTACTGGAAAGCGCAAATTAGACTAAGTTGGAAGTGAATGTATGAACGTGGTATTTAAATTTTTAATTACTGAGTTGGAGTAGGTGCTCCGCATGAGGGCAGCCTGCAGGCCTCTCGCAGAAATGTCATCAGAAAATTCCACTTAATGTTGAGAAAAATGCTGAGAGAGAAGTGTCTTTTGAATAGCAAAGACAGCTCAGTCACTTAAAGGAATTAAATGCACTTTTTAAAATAAGTGAGAAGCTGGCAGTGTGTAGTGCAGGCATGGCTTGCCTTTATGTAGAATTTGTGCTCTGTATATACTTTATATTTTGAGGTATCCTGATCCTGCGCTGTGTGGGCATATGGGGCTGCGTGTGTGTGGAGGGAATCACCGATTCACCCGAGCAATAAGTAATGAAACATTGATGCTCTGTTTGGGAGACACGGTATAGATTTAGTTAGGTGGGTCGCAATTTCTCTATTGATCTAAACCCATTAAAAATAAAATTAAAATTAATGGTAGTAGGATCTCATAAACCTTGTGTTTCTGCATTGATTGATACACGTTACAAGCTCTAACGTGCAGTTTGGGTCTTTTGCTTCCGGCTCTTTCTTTCCTTCCCTCAACCCCAAGTAGCCATCAGGACGACCAGTGCCGGGTGCTCTAAAGCAAGTGTACGTAAAGAGAAGAGCAATCATTACTATCAACTGTATCTACCCAGTGCAGATATGTTTTTCTATAGAGGGAAATATTTTAATAGTTTGAGAAGAATATTCTTTTTTCAGTTTGCATATTTCTGCTTCCAGTAGATAATCAGGATGGTTCTGAGTTTTAAAAACTGATTAGGACAGTGCTTCATGCTAAAGGTACCATAGGGATGGTTTACAACTAGTTTCAGACACGTTTTCAGATTAGGTAAGAATGTAGTGGTATGGTGTGCTGTACTAGTGTAGTGTAACAGTGCAATAGAAGCAGCGTGCATCTTAGGCAGTAGCACACTTTTGTATTCCACTTGTTTTTTCCTACCTTAGTGTAGACTATTTGAACAATTCTTGACTGTAGAATATGAAAAATTTAAATCTCTTTGAAGTTAGCAGAAGAAAGCAACTTCTCTATAGTTGAGCAATCAAGATAAAAATATGACATTCTTTGTTTGAGGGATAAGTAAGTGGCTGTCCCGTTATCTCAGCGCTTCTGTGTTGTTTTGCAGGATGTGACCTTTCTGTTCTGTGGGCACATGATAAGCGTATCTGTAGCCGTGATTCTTTCTTAAAATAATGCGTAGAGACTAGGGAGAAGAACAAAAATGAAAGGCTTCACCTTGTAAAGTTTGATGGTATTTACCTTCACAATAGCAATACTTGATTGATAGCGAACGTGCGTATGCCATGGCTGCCAAACGCTGATGGAGATTTGACACAGGTTGACTTGTAAGGTTTTTGTTCATCTGGATTGGTGAAAACTGTCAGCTGGAGGAAGCTTCTTGAGTCATCAGGCAGCCTGAGTGTAAACCTTCTGTTTTGGAAAAAGGTTAAGAAAACAAACAAAAGCCACCACACCTTACTACATGAAGTTATTTGTGATCTTTTAAGAACTTCCGTTCTATTGTACTTGAAAACAAAATAGCATTTCCAACCAGGTTAAAAAGAGGAACCAGCAGGACTGTTCTACCTCGGAAAGATTAATTAAGGCCCTGGAATTTTTGATCTTTTCATGATCTTGAGTTCATGGTGGTTTTTCTCTTACTTAATAAATGTAACTGAATGTCTTATAAACATATGCAGTTTCAATATTCACAAGACAGAGAAAGTAGAAGCCAATTTAATTTACAACCAAGATTTATTTTTTTGTTAGTTATTGACAGAGTGCCATCGATATTGACATTATAAAAGCATACGCTTTCCATACAGCTATATGAGCCACTGTGGATAGAATAGGGCTGCTTATGCTCTAACAACTTTGTGATTTGTAATCTGCTTTGCTGTCTTCCACTTCACAGAGCATCTCCTCCTAAGCAAGAATCCCGCCGATGTCTTGCTACTCCACGTGCACTTTGTACTGAAGATGCAGCTCTGTGGAGGGAGTATTTCTACACAGAAAAGTTACATGAAAGACATGTATGAAAAGTAACCTTTTTGACTGTGGACTGATGTGGTGCTGTCCCATATGAAGCACAGACCCCAACTCTGTTGACCTTTTTGCATGTCAGGAGCTACCTATGCTAGGTGTCCCATTGAATTTAAGCAAATTTTCTCTACACATAGTATTCTACATGCCCACATATGTTGGAAGTTTTTGCTTACTTTCTTGTGTGAGTCATACTTTGTATGGCTGAGTCTTCTTCCCAAGAGGGAGTCATTTTCAGATTTTGAACTGGACATTGGATTCTGATAAATTGATATTCCCACCAGAATTGACGCCTGAAAGACATGTCTTCTGTAGCTTGATAGCCCCGGCAGCAGTGGTGGTTTTTGTTATCTAGAAGCTCCTTTAACACTTACGCCTTGATAACTGAAGGGAAGAAATATTATTACCATATTACTTGATGAATTTTTTCCAATAAAACTTTCTGTTTTGTTTTAGTTGCTGATCTTCGCTAGACCTTTCTTGCCCGTATCCTGCTGAGTTCTTGTCTTGAGGACTCCAGCAGTCACCGTCTCTGGGGGAGAAGCGTGTTGTATGTCCTGGAAGGTCGTGGGGAGTGAGGCAAGGGCAGGGTAGGAAGGGTGCAGGTCCATACGTGTCCCTGTCGGTGTGGGAGGGGAGAGGTTTTGGTCTGCATATGGAGAGCTGGAACGAGTCAGGAGAAACAGCAGAGACAGTTGCTCAAAATGTTTTTCTTGGATGTATTTCTTCTCATCTGCAATTTTTGTTTCTCCTGAACATTACTGAGGATACTGGACTTGTATTTCTGAAAATACTACAATGTTGGGTGTTTAAATTACAGTAGTTTACTTTTTGTCTTAACGTTAATGAAATTTTCTCTCTAGGGAGATTTTGGATAGTGAGAGTAAAGTACTAGTAAAGCTGAAACTCACATCTCTGTTGATACAGGGGGATTAACGTCCTGTCTGGAAAATTATGAAACCATAATCTATTATAAAGAGCTTGAGGGACGTGATTTAGACTTAGCTATTAAAGAAAATTCAGACTTAAGGTGGAAACAGTGTTCAGCCCTACTGTATTCTGTATAGAAGGTGGCAATGAAAGTCAAAAATTGGTCTCAGCCCATGAGCTGTTGGGCAGTATGCCCTAATGTTGGCATTAGCTGCTATCTATAAAAATTCTTCGCTTGGCTGTACATCGGGTTTAGCTGGGAGATGTTTGGTCATTGTTTAGTCGGCACTCAAGTGTGGAGACCAGCCAGTTCGAGTGAAACATAGAATGCTTGTTAGGGCGAACTAGAAATGTGCCAAGCCTCGTGTCTGACGGTGTCGGGAAGGCAGTTGTTTCAGCTGCCATTCACTGGTGATCTTGTTGAAAAATTATGTAGAGAGTGTTTCCAAATCAGTCTGTGGTCTTCAGGAGATGCCAAAGTTTGGGAAACTTTTACCCGTGCTTTTTGTCTGGTATTCATTTTGTAGTTATGAGTGCGTAATACTACTAGGAATGGCATTTTTTATTTTTCAGGCAGAGTGCTGGAATTTGTGATAACTGTGTCCCACAGTCAGTCTTCTTCACTGTGGTACTGTTCTTGTTCAGACAAACGCTTGACTTACCTGCGTCTTACTTCTCCGTTTTATGAAACCTGGGTGAACCCTTCTAGCCCACAAAAAATGCCACCGGGCTGAATCAATCTGGGTGCAATGCACTATTGGGGCTCCTGTACCACGAGTGGCCTGGGAGCATGAAGTGTACAAACTGGCACTGTGCTGCCGGCTCTTCGTTACCCGTAATGCATATTAACTGTATTTTACGTACAAAACCATCTTTGCATACATACGGCCAACAGAACAGTTTATTTCTGAAAAACAGCTTAGCCGTTACTAGTACTTGCTGATTCTGACCTAAGAAGTCTTGTCCAGGCCAAAATTAGAGTTTCTTTAGTCTTGTTTGTGCCTGTGACATCATTTATGCAGACTGTAGGCTTCACTAGAATGCCAAGTATGAAACAGCATCTTGCTAAGAATTATTTTTGCACAGCTAATTATAACATTTCAAGTAAAAACCATTTTGTATTAATTTCCCGTACTTTTCTTTAAAGTTTCACATCTGTTAAATTTAATTTTATATGCATATCAGCCCTGGCAATAAATACTTTCTTAAACTATATTAATGCATCTTCTGAAAAATTATTTTTGTGGGTTTTTTTGTATTTTGTTTCCCCTGTTCATATGATGTTTATATTGTGATGACGATGTCAGGCACTTTTTCATCTATTAGAAACTTCTGCTGGGTAGGAACTCTGAAGAACTGTTTTGGAGACATGTTCTGCTTTCTTCTTGTTAATATGACCTAAGAAACTTTACTTTTTCCTCACAGATCTTTAAAGAGGCCTTATAAATTTTTTGTCAAATACTTCTCTGTTAACCTTATTTAAAGGTTTGCTGCTTGAAATTTGCAGTGAATAAAATATATTGACTTGGAGATAATGACTCAAATTCTTCTGTACTTTTTTTTAGATGCACTTTGTAGGTGTCCTATGAAATTTAAATTCTGCAAGCATTACAAGCAGCTTGAAGATTGAAATGTTTGCACAGGACCAGACTTCTGACATGCTGGGGCAGGTGGTGTTGGTGTTTTGTTTTTCAAATTGTGGTTTTAGGAATGTGAAAGGTGATGTCCTCACTGAATAAAATGCAAGACTGGAATTGAGGAATCCTGGTTTCTGTTCCAGCTTTTACAGATTTCCAGAGTCACTTGTATGGGCTTTTAGTCTTAATAGCCTGTTACAAGCACTATCTTCCATCGCAAAACATTGGGTTGCCTTGGAATGCTGAATAATGTAATTTGTACATTTGTGTGGAGATGCAAACATACTATCAAATGATTTTATATTAAAGCTTATCTGTCCAAGAGAGTAGGTAGATGGAACAGATATCTTAGTGGCTTCTCAGTCTCTGCCTAGCATTTTGTCAATAGCAATTCACATCTGTGTCCCCGTTAGTGCTGGGGTGAGGTTACAGAGTTACACTAGTGTGACAGCAGTTACAGTTATTGGGGAGCAAACATAATTGTATCTGAGATACCTTCAAGTTGAGTTGCAATGGGTTCTGCCAGGATTTGCCATGTTATGTTATTCATTGAAAATCAGTAGCAGACTAGGTAAATAGTTGTTAAAAAAAAAAAAAGTGATAATGCAAACACAGATATCGAGTTGCTGGGCCTTTCTATGTAAGCATTTTTTCTTGGCCTTTTATAACATTTTTCCACTTTCTTTGATTTTCAGAGACCTTTGGCGTGTCCTAGTGAAAGTGCAGACCTCTTGGCAGTGAATTTGCGCACATTAACACTGCTTGATTTTCATAGTTCCTTTTTGCGGGCATGTTTGGGAGTGGTTCACAGACCACCAGGTGGTCCAGGGCTGGAGGTGAAAGCCCATTGTTTTAGACAGTGTTTCTCTAGTACTCAAGTTTTTCTGTAGTTTTGCTAAAGCCAAAAATGTCTGAAGTTTTGCTATGGAGAGAATGGGGTACATGAAAGGAGAAAATAGGGTACTATCTTTTATGTTATGAGACACGTGTGTCAAGTCCAAGGACTTTAAAAAGTGTTTGATCATTATAGTATTGAAAAGGTCATAACATAGCAGTGTGCAAACATGTAGCAACTCATGTACTCATGCCAAAATGTATTGCTGCAGATTTCCGAGTACTAGATTTATTATTAGAGAATGTGGACTTAGCATGAACTCTGAAAGATGCCTTACGGGAGGAAGCCAAATACTTGAGGACTTTCAGAAGCACAGGGGGAAGCTAGTCTTCTGCCATACACACAAAGTTCAAAGTCCTGTGCTCTAAGATGTTACATTCTTTCGACTGTTTTATTTTGTACCTTATTGATAGAGAGCATGAAATGGAATTTATTGATGAAAAAATAAAAGCTTCTTTCATAAATTCACTGTAGCATTTTTCATGAATGCGCCAGTGTTTGACACTTCCATAATTTGTTTTCTTTCAATTTTTGACTAAAAAGAGTAAATCTGGCATTAGTATTGAGTATACCCAGTAAAATGTTGGAAATACGTCATCCCAGTCCTATTTTCTCATTTTTGGCACCTTAAAATAAAAAATTATCAGACATGATTTACATGACAGTGCTATCATAAATGGAGTAATTAAAGGCTTTTTATTTCAATTTTTGTTCCAGGAAAATGATCAGGGTCCAATAAGTGGCCAGTAGGGAGGATTATAAAGGAGGAGCGAGTAGAGGTATTGCATTCAATTCTTTACAGGTAGCATATTCTAAACAATTTCTTTCTTGAATACCCCTGAAGTTGATGTTTACCAACCTTAACTGTCTAGTAGGCAAAGCTGAGCGGTTAACAGGCTGTGGACACATCATGTTTGGCTCTCCTTGTTGGCTTCAGTTTAACTTTAACCTACGCTCTGAAGATCTTTTGAAGGTCTCTTGAACAGTGCATTGCTACAAGCTGTGTCTTGGGAAGCATAATGTGAATTACATGTTGACATCTTGCATAGGTTGAGGGTAATTACATGCTACTTTCCTACAGATGTGGAAGTTTTCTGGATACTTTCCATCTCCCTTGCACCCTATGGTATATTTGTTGTTTAGTAGTTGTGGATTTCAACCTTTGTTTTACAGCTCTCGGCATACTTTTTTTTTCTTTGTAAAGAAACCAAAGAACCATTGGTTTAATAAAAACATTTTCAATAATTATACACACTAATGCACTTCCTTTTATTATGGTATTAATGATACATAACCCCTCCTGAATTTGTTAGTCCCAGTCAACCATAAAGATAAACTGAGGAGCTGTGATTTTTAGCAGAACGTTTTGAAATATGAGCAAACTGAAAAATGACTGTTATTATAAATCATATTTCTCTGCAGAATTGGTATAAAACCCTACTTAAATCTAATATATAAAATCACATCGTGGATGGTATGTGAACATTTCTAAATGGTATCCACATCTGTTGTGTTTTTCTACTAGCGACATTTACTTCAGAAGTGCTTTTTTGTTGTTCGTGTGTGCACTTTTAGTTTCAGTAAGTGAACAAGGTCAAATTATATTGCTGTTCTGGGAGTCCTTTTTATAATCATTTATCTGCATTTTTTGGTGGATGAGTAAGAAAGTCTATTAGAGTATAGAATAACAGTTTAAAGAGTGCAGTTCTTCTCTTAGGTGCCATAGGAAGCATATCCTTCTTGTAAAAGGCACTTGCTAGGTATGTTGAGAGACTGTACTCATGCCTTTGTTGAGCCATTTTCTTTCACTGTGTTGGTGACATATAATGAGCAGTAATCCTATACATCTCCCTCTTATGCTAAACCAAAATACAACATTAACCTGGTTGGTGTGGGGTTTTTATTGCTGCATTATTATTTTCAAGTCTTGGTCCAGTAGAAACAGTCGAGCATTAACCAGGCAGTGGTACACACCAAGATTGTTGGCTTCTGCCAAGGCTATGGACATTTCTAATCTTGCTTTGGAATTGCCGTAGTTACCCGCTTTCCATAAATGTAGGACAACAGAGCTACAGACTTGAGAGAAAATCCTTTTGTGTGGGTGACCAAAGCTATTGCTTGTGTAAGGCCTCCAGACATTATTGACTGGAGGTCATGATTTGCACCACCACTGGAAGGTGTCTGGACCATTAAGCTCCCCCCATCACTGTGTGCTGAAGCCACCTGCCAACCTGTTGCCATCTGTCCCTGCTGTTAGGTGATGGGTTTGAAGACAACTAAGCTGCTCCTACTTGTCTCTCCCTGTACTTGGCAGCACAGGGACTTGTTTGCGATGCCAACAGTTTTGCAGATGTGCAGCCTGTTTGCTGCTGCAGATGTCCTCGCTGTAGGAACCTGAGATGTTGAAGCGCTGGGTAATCCTGTATTTACAAGAGACATCGTATTCGGTTTGTTGAGGAGGATGAACAGAACTCCCTGTGCTAATGCATCACTTCCTAAGGTCTAATGTTACTGCAACTCATTAAAAATAAAATATGTTTTTATGTTAGTGGAAGACTAATGAGGGAAGGGATGATGTGTCTAGAAGCCTGTCTTTTCTCAGAACATTTGAATTGGCCTATTAAGTGTTTCTCTATAAACCTTGTTTCTCTAAATTTACATGAACTTAATACTCTCACACTATAGGGTGTGTTTTCCTGGTTTCGTTGGTTTGTCAGGAAGCATTTGTATCAACCCTCTGTTTCTCAGCGCAAAATCGATTTACTTTTAGGGGAAATCGGTTGGGCCAGAGGTAAGCAAGTGGGAGAAAAGTTTCATTTGGTGAGCTTTGATGAATATTGTATTGCTGTTTATGGCCCGAAGCAAACATCACTCAACTTAATAAGTCTCATTCAAGTGTATCAAGTGGTATGTGGTTCGGTTTCTTGTTTTGTTCTTTTAGAGACACACTGAGTTCAATGTGTCAAATTACATCTAAATTTAGGGCAACACTCCTTGAATAAAAGGTATTTTTTTTTCCTTTGGACTTTCAAACATTTCATAGTTATCTTGCATTTGTCCACTTCTCTCTTGCTTTTTGTATAATATGCTGCTTTCACCCTGGATTGCTTGGCAATTTTCTATTATTAAATCACTGCACTGAGATTAAAATCTATTCTTTAACTGAAAGATATTTCTATCTGTGGTACTTGTTTTGTGTTTTAATGCAGCCCATATTTTAAGATGAAAGGATAGTTGCTTTTTACCATATTAAAAAAGACCTAGTAATACCAGAGTCGGTGATGGGTGGTGGTGTTAGTAATTGGCAAATAACATTTCAGCAGATACAAGAGTATCTGTGAGTTGTGAAATGAAACGCTTTCTTTTTTACAAAATGGCTGGACATATTATTTCCAAGGAGAGGCAGCAATAAAAAGGGGGAAAAGGTGTATTACTAACTTGTGAAAAGTCATCATTCATAGAAATGTTACTATCTTTTATTGTGTATCACAATCAATGCGTCAGATTTCTGTTTTCAGACTTTTTCTTCTTGCCATTTTGTCGTGTGTTTATCTGACAGTTGAAATCCTTCATGTAGGAAGGATGGATGCATGTAAAAGGACTATGTGGCTACTCTGCATCAATGGGATTTCCATTTGGCTTCCTTGCCATGGAATACTGAAAGCTTTTTCAGTGTTTTTCTTGAAGTTCCTGACTCTTTTTATCTGTGATAGGACAGTTTTGCTTGTTTTCTTGCAGATCTGCAAGAGACAATTTGATTAGCTAGAGGATAGTATGGCTAGAAAAATTAGAGGATTTGAAAACGTTCCTTGTTTTTTAGGTAATCTTACACTTTTAAAAGGCAAAAAAACCTATCTGAGAAAAAAATGGAGGGAGGTAAAATTCCCAATTCAGTGGAAGATGGTGAAACAACAGGAGAAAAACTGCATTCTTTGCTGTTAGCTGAAAGTATTCATCAAAGTTGATTTTTGGTAGACAAAGTAGTTTTGTTATTAATTTATACAGAAACTTAGAAATCTTTTGAAATTTACTCTTAAAAATATATGCAGGGGACTTCTCTACAAGTGTAGGTAATTCTGTTTTTTTCTTCCCTTTAAACATGTTTGTTCTGGAATAGGATGGCTGCTTAGATTCTTGTTAACTTTCTCTGTAAAGTGAAAACATTAAAATTAAAATAAAAACAAAAGCAAATGATTTTTCTAGCGCGAGTGTGTCACACAAAGAGCTATTCAGAAACTCCTGTTGAGCTTTAAGTGGACTCCTGTGTCAAATCTGAGCAATAAAGAGCTTGACTACAGATGAAGGTTCATCAGTTTTCTCCAAGTAAATGAAGGCATTTGTATGTTTTATTACTTTAGGAGTGAAATATCATATTGTTCTGGGTTTCTTTTTTTTGGGGGGGACAGAAATTACATGCTCAGAATTGAGAGATTCTACTATATGAAATACACAATGGGTCTGTTTTCAGGATACTTTTTTGCTTATCTGAACAATTGTTTGCTACCAGTTGAGCAGCCTTTGTTGTAAATTATAACCAGCTTCTTATTTTGCCCTTCTCTGTCCCTTCTCTCTCATTTCAAAGTATTTCCAATACAGAAACAAACTCACATACCGGCTTATGCATGTGATGGAAACTACTTTAATTTTTGCCATAAGGATGTATGCCACAAGTATTTCTTCAGTGTCACAGAGAACTGGAAAAAAAAAAACAAAACCAAAACAAACCAAACCAAAAAAACAGAATGGATGTTCTTGCTTTGGTTGTCACTCCTGCCTGGTGTCAGGGCTTCTGCTGGCATTGACAAAATCTGCAGCAGGGCACATGTTGCTACTTGTGGGGTGGAAAGAAGAACATTGCACTCAGATCTCACCATGGAGGAAAAATACCAACGAGGTGTTGGGGGTCGGTGTAGTTGAAGACCTGTGCTCGTTTGCCACACCTGGAAGATGAGTAGTGACAAGGAGAGTACTGAAACCCTTAAAGTTCCCCCTCTGCCACATCCATGTCTCTTGTGCCAGTACAGAGAGAGAGGAAAGAAAGAGAATACAATGGCTTTTTTTTTTTTTCCAGGCTGGTACCTTAATGGGTAGGGAATGATTTGGGGGGAATTGCAGGGCAGAAATAGATTATCATTAAGATGTCACCCTGAAGTTGCTCCGCTTGAATTGAAAATCTCGTACTCTAGAGGTAAGAAAATTATTCAGGCCTTCCTGTGCATCCCTGTAGTGGTGTTTACCTTAAACACAAATTTCCATTTGCTCCATGGCTTTCAGTGGGTCTTTTGTTTTTATGGAGACTACTCTACACTTCAAGCAAAACTAGCAGGATGAGTTTACTACTGAACTTTGATTTTTTTAAGAATTCAAGGGTCCTTTTCAGTTCAAGTTTTCAAAACTGCTTAATATGTAGACTTTCATAGTTGAGTTTTGCATCTATTTAACCCTCTGTGCAAGTTAGGTATTTCCTAAAAGGCTAAGTACGGAGTATTTAGCTCTGGCTGAAGACAGTTGTCATTGTCTGTATTTTTTAAAGGAAAATTTGCCTTAGCATTTCAGAAAGGAAGAAGTATGTAAGGTGTGTGTTACGCAGGAAAACCAAACTTTCAGCTGAGGAAACCTTTGCTTCCTCACAGGGGACTCGTGCACGTTTGTGTCCCCCAGGTGATGGGTGCAGGAGATCCCTGCCCGCGGGGGCTTCTCTGCCGCCTGCCTTTTGAATCCCCTCGTCCTGGGAGCTGCAAAAAGGAGTTGTTGTTGCAAGGAGCGTACGATGCTCAGTTCCTTCCTTACGAATCGTGTTTCTCATTGTCACTGTTCTTGCTCTGAAGTAGCCAGAAGTCTCTCGTTGGGGCAGGATGCTGGGTCACCACATGCTCTCGCTGCTCCTGTGGGAGCTCCTGTGCGCCGGTGGGAGCTGCGTCGTTGGCACGGTGTGAGCTCCACGGAGGTGCAGGTTGGCATTCAAAACCCCCTCTAGCTACTGTCTTCAGACTGGTCTTGCAAATAGAGCTGGCCTGTAAGGAAGTGTGGGGTGGTCTTCCTGCTGCTCTGCCAAAGGGCCGAAGGCTTTTGAGAAGTGTTAATGGCATCATTCTTTGAAGAGCTTTCTGAAGCCTGAAGACCTTTTTGAAACCAAACTCTCTTTCATGTTTCAGGTGAGGAATTTAACTGGTGCGGATTCATTTACTTTACCATGAGACTGAGTGCATTAATCCCCGCCTGTCCTGAGGCCATGAGTGAGAAGCTGGGGAGCACCCAGGTGGGGGGACCTCACCTCAGCTGTAGGGGCAGCTTGGTGTCATGTGGGGATCACCGTCTGCACAGAGGCTTCCCTTTGATACAAACCAACGACTGCTCTCATCCCCTGATATTTTTAATTAGATCTATTTTTAAGTATAATACTGTTCTGGTGGGAGGGACGAAAGAGGATATTTTATTAGGTTACAGCATAAAAGTGCCATCTATCATGCTGCTCTGCTAAGATAGAATTATCAAATTTTTAATGTTCCTGTGTCTGGCCTGTCTTCTGAAACACGGTATGGTTTTATAGGCCCCGTTCTTGGTCATGTGGAGACCACCATGTCTGGGTGGAATGAGCATTCTTTACAAATACAAGATAGATTTTAAATCAGTCAGTTTATTAATTGTACATTGGTATATGTGAGATCACCCTGATTATAGTCTGGACCAGTAATGCCTTAGTCATCTTGCTTTTTTGCTTTTAATGTGTAAAGTTTGGGGAAAAAAACATGAATTGCAGCTAGTTGTGAAAATAGATTTTGCTGTTGTTGCATGCAGTTCTACCTTTGACTCCATTTTCCTTCAGTGTATGCTTTCATGCAGTGGCACTGTTTGGAATTGCCACTTTTTGGGCACTGGATGTTGATTCTCCAGGCTCTTAAGCTGTCCCTCTCTCTCCTTCCAAGAAGCCTGCAGTGGAGGAGGCTGGTGTAGCCGTGAGCATGCCAGTCCTGTGTGAGAAGCATATGACTTCACCTGGGGATATGAGGAGGTCTGGAAATACATGTTCTCATTAAACCCCCTAGAACTTTCGGACCCAACACGAAGTTGTGTGCTGAGTTCTGAACAGTAAGAGAGGTGGGTGCATAATGAAGAAACAAAACCATTGTATCTTGTTGTGGAATCCCCTTAATTTAAAGTTTCAAAAATACTTCTAGGAATCCTTGAGTAGCATCTATGTTTTTTAAAGAACTAACTGCATTTTGAAAATTATTATAAATGTGTAATTTCTAGGTAGTATTGGGGAAATATTGTTAACATCATTTCTCACAAGCTTCTGAGATCCAGTTTATGTTTCTTTAATTTAATTTGGATTTTCCTGACTTGGCTCATTAAAGTCCCCGAGAGAGATTTACATCAGAATTAATTATATCAATGGTTGAATTGCTTAAGTAACTTGGAGAACTCAGTTTCGAAGAGGTTGTAAGATGTTGTTTAGATAGTATGCTTATGTTTCATAAAATGAGATGTTATAAACCCTATAGATTCTCATCTAAGATGGCTTTCACAGAAGTAATGGTCTCTGTCAGGGACCATGGAAATTACTATTGTACATGTACTTTATAATTGTCTTTTTGTAAACTTAGCTACTGAGTATTGGAAATTGTAAAAAAAATAAATAAATGTGGGTACTGTAATAAAAACTTAATAGTCACAAATAGGGTTCTGTGGAAAGGTTTAACTTTTATGAAAAAAAAAAATCAAAACTTAATGGAACAAATAGTGATATTTCACCTCACTATGAACGAACTGTTCAGAAAAGCTAATCCAAGTTCCACTTTTCCAATAGACTTAAAGACGTGTATATATCAGAACTAATACAGTTGTCAGGTGTTAAGGGTTTTGCTGAATCTGTCCTATAGCAATTTTTACTTTGATCTCGAGTGGGAGTTTCAGTTTTCCAGGACTGTGCTGTTGTGTTGGGAAAATAAACAATTTCTCTTTTTTGTTTGCAATGCCTTTGGTTACTTTTGGAGCTTACTTAAAATCACCATAAAGCCATAAATTTGGCGTTTGGGAATCTTACTCAGTTCCTATCCCTCTCCCTCCTTTTTGTAGCAATGTAGACCTATAAAAATAGCAACTGTAATATATATGATGAAGTACCTGGTTTGAAAGGCATGGTGCAATTACAGTACCAGAACTTCTGGGTCTTACAAAAAGACTTCTACTCGTGTCATAGAAAGCGAACATGTAAATCTTATTTGCAAAGTACTTTGATATATTTAAAAGGTTTTAAAATCTCTTTGTTTTTGCAGAAAGGACTATAAATACAACATAATATGGTTTAACATAATGAAACCCAGAATCACTTAGAAAACAGAACATTAACAGTGTTGTGCTCCTGCTGTCTTATCTTTACTCTAAACAGTTAAGGGCTGAAAAACTATTTATCACTTTGCACATCAGGAGAAAATACTTGGTGATCCTACCATTGCATGACTGCAGAACTTACATTCTCACAGGAGGAGGTGCCTTCCTTCCTCCAAACATGCCTTGAAGTGCAGAGAAACCCATCAAAGTTCAGAGCGGATCTTTATTATTTTTGTCAGCGTTTCCATTGTGCACTGTGACTTTCCAGAAAGGCCAAGAGATGACTCTTGGAGAAGGAGCAAAGCGAATGCATTGCAAGCGACCTGCATTCTGGAGGTAACCAGACCTCTGAAAGAAAACGGTGTAATTCGTCTGTGTTATGAGGAAATGAGGTTGGATATGAATTCTCTTGAATTGTTACAGAACCAGAGCTGACTATATTAATATGTGAATATTGTTTACTTGTAAGAAGTTCTTTCAAATGAGTGTTGCAGCTGGCACACTGTCAGAAGCTCTGTAACCCAGAAAGGGCAGCAATGCAATTTTAAAAATTACTTTATTGGTATAAATAAATAGTCTTTAAATTTTAAAATAAATACAGTGAAGTCTTTAGAGCTAAATAAGGCTCTTAGGGTTATTCCTGAGGTTATCACACATGCTGGATGTCCAGGCTCATTTGGAACATATTTTGAGGTTCGTATGGATCAGCTTGATACCAATTGTAGAAAAGAGAAAAACTTGTTAGGTTTGGAAGTTTTGCATTGAAATGCACTGCTTGAAAAGAACAGATCTTATCAGGTCTGAACCAAAGTGGCACAAGTAGCACTCAATCCAAGAGTCTGGATTTAGATAATTTTCAAAATATTTGCATAAAATATTTGTATTCTAAATGTGTATTTAATTTTGGCTTAACAAGTCTAAACACAAAGATAGTGTGTGTGGCTTAGGATGTCCCTGAGCTGCAACTCAGCAGAGAGCGGAGATAGGAAGTATTTTTGCCCTGTTGTTTCTGGCATCTGCTGTTGAAGGTTGTTAGAGGCAGAATACTGGGATGGACGGATCCAGTACAGCTGTGTGTTTTGGTGGGTGTCTGTTTTTTGCAGGGGGTGGGTTGTTTTGTTTATTTTTTCCTTTTTTTTTTTTGTTTTGGTTTTGTTTGTTTTGTTTTTTTTTTGTTGTTTGGTTTTTTAGTTTATCTTGTAAATGCCTGGTTTTCTAGAAACATTTGAGAATTGCTTTTCGTCATTGACCTAATTGTATCTTTAATGTACACAGAAGGTATCAGTGGACTTACCTGCTCAAATGTCAAAACGGTCTGCTGCTGAATGCTATTACGTAGTTAATTTGTTTTAATGCCGTTTTTATGTGCATGCTATCTAGGGGTGTGCTTTCATCATCAAACAGTATTGATCCCTCTGGATGACTTTAGAAAGTAAGGATGCTCAGAGAAACCCTTTGGAGACGACTGTAATTTTGGCAGCTGCTGACTGCAGCACGAGTGACAGGAGCTTCCTGGCACCAGTCCCTGGGACCGGGTTTCGGTGATATTGGCCCCATACCATACTGGCTGCTCTCCCCCTCTAAAGCTGTAAGAAGTATTTTCAGTGCTGTTCTTCTCACACTGGTGTTCTGGGAGAGATGAGATCTCACTGACCTTCATTTTCCACATTCTACCACCACTTGAGTGTGCAGGAAAAATACTTCCCTTTCCTTTTCTTCACTGTTGCACTATGGTTCTATATTTTCCAATTACTATGCAGAATAGATTGTGCTGCCTAATTATAGGTGAACAGAGTTAAAGTAGGTAATCTTTGTATAGGAACATGTCACCCATGGTGGTTTTTGTTGTTGGCTTTTTTTAAACTGCAGCAGGAAAGACATTGGAAAGGGTGACTGCTTTCGTTTAGTGCTTCTAGGTTTACCTGTCATATCACACATCTTACTTGCTGTGAATTTACTGTGCACTGAAATAACATTACCTGGTTGATTTAGTATGTATAATTTAAGATATAAAATATAAGGTAACAAAAATTTTTTTCTAAGGAAAAAACAATTGTTCATTCATTTATCAGTATTTTGATTTAAAAAATCATATCCTGCATCCCCTGAATGGAATAGTTAGGATATTTAAACACAGAAAAAACCCCAACAACCCAAACCTAAATCAACACCCGAAAGAGGATAAGCTAATTTTCCCACAAAAGCCTAGAAAAGTAGGGGAAATATTTTTCTTTTCCATTTCTAGGTTGTCTTCTGAGCATCAGGCTAATAACTTCTTGCCATGTTCGGAATATTTCATTTGAGTTCTGACAGTAATAACCGTGTTTTGTTTGGCTGTCAGGGGCCCTGTAAGATGGACATATAATGTGTTCATTCTCTGTCCAGTGGGAAGAGAATACATTAACTGTCTAAAATGATATGAAAAGAATGAGAGCCAGTTAAGCTGATTTTAGGGAGAATAAAAGCAGTGTATTTATTTGCAGTGCTACATTGCACGTTGTTGGTTAGATAGGCACTGGTAATTCCTTGGGGATTATATAAAACAAGCCAAACCAAACACAACCGTGCCTTTTTGTGAATGCAGACATCCACTTGTTCTGGAGATGCCATCGCTTGAGATGCTTCCTTGTTCCCTGTACTTTGAGAGGTTTGAACCTTTCTCCATCCATGTTATAGGAGATCTAAAGACTAAGGAAAAGTCTGCAGTGAAGTATAGCCTTTAACAGGGAAGTGTGCTTTCTGGGACATCTGGTGTAGAAAAACTGGCTGATTCAAGCCCAATGTGGCGTGTAACAAGTGGTAACTGCGTAGGCATCCTGAGCCTGCTTAGTGTGCTGCAAACTCTGAGGAGCCTGACTTGGGGATGAGAAATAATTCATCCTGAGACTCCAGGAGTATCTGGCATATGTGTGGAGGCGTGCAGAGACTCGAGCAGTTATGTTTTAAGGGATGTGGCTGCATCTCCACCGTGGGCACAGCGCTGTAGCAGTAAGGCAGTCGTGTCCTTCTCGGCACTTGCTGGGTTGTGGCACATGGGGAATGCAGTCTGTGTTTGTGTACTCTAATTTTTCGTTCGTTTTCTTATCGTCCAGTTGCAGAATGTCAGAATATGTTTCTGATTTCTTGCCTAGTGTCAATGACATTGGGAAAGGAATTGCTGCCCATATATGTTGCTTTGCTTCTTGTCACTCTCAGCTGCCTGAACCCGTCTCCACCTCAGTCACCTAATTAGTCTAATACTTTTGTCTGTAAGTCTTTAATAGAAAATAGCCTGTGCATGGGATTTCAAAGTGCTTGAAAAGATTTGTATTTCACAAGAAAAAAGTAGATGGATCATTAATAATGGACAGACAGATCTGGAATCCCAAATCTAAACAGCCACCCTCTTTTGCAGTCCCTTATGTCTCCCAAAGGCCTGTGGTGGCAGCTCTGCCCTAGTTAAGATAAGAAGTTCTTTCCTGGTTGATTGTCAGAGCGTAACGGGGATACTGAGTGGGGTTATTCACTAAGGAAGGTAGAGTTATACTTGGTTGCATTACTAGGTTGTGTCTAAAATGACCTGCACACGAAAACTGGGCTGTGTTCCTTGTACATGCCTGAGAGGGGCAGTTTCAGCCAAGAACAGCACAGGGCTCAGCGGCTAAAAATCAAATCATCAGTTTATTCTCTGCTTGCGGACAATTTCAGGGAAACTGGGGCATGCAGCCCCTTATTATTTTCAGCTTTTGTCTAGACTGCATATCGTTCCTGAGGGTTAGTACCTCTGCGGGTCACACTAGGACCTGCAGGCGGTCAGTAATTAGGGTTACATACGTCATGTGTGTGGTTTTAGGGATTATGAGTACGTTTAACAGGAATTTTTCCTAACTTCTTTTAGTGTTTTAATTAAAATGATGCTGTAGCTTTTCACATAGTCTGTGTGACACCAATAAACACTTCATTGATTGCCTGTGTGACTAATGCAGCTGGACACTTGTCAAGATAATCTAAGATCTTTTCGTGTATACAAGAGTAAGTATGTCCAACCATCCAAATTTTTATCTGTAACCTATTCATTTTTTAACTTGAGCACCGTCAACTCTTGTTAGAGTGCCGAGTCAATGATGTGAAAATGACCTATCATGTCATTTTCATGCAGTTCAAACTACTGCTTCAAAATAAAAATCGGATCATAGGATGCATGGTGCTATGAGCACTTCATAACCTGTGTTTCTTGCTTTCATATTAGCTTTAAAACATCAGCTTTGGACTTGAAAGAAACTGGTGGACACTGTATCAACAGTCACGTCAGTCTCATAAATTACGTTCTTGTAGCATTTTAGTCAGTTGTTCTTTGATTTAGGCCACGTGGTTAAGATGACGCACAGCATGTAATGTTACTGTAATTGTTCTTCTTTGAACATATGTTCTGTAGATTTAATATTTCCTATATGTCGTAAATGATATTTGATGGCAGTCCTCATATTTGTTAACATCTAATAGTTTAATAATTGGAAGTACAGCTCTTTAATGGAATTTTATGGTGGTTTTTTTTTTTTATCTGCCTCTCTCCATTTCTCAAATACTTCTGCAGTTGAGTAACACAGATGGATATTTATGTTGCCTATTTATAGGCATCTGATTTGTGCTGAAGTTAAGCAGCTATCCTTATGTCTATACAGCTAGTGAAAGACAGCTACACCCTCCAGAGAGCCATTTACCGTCGGGTATGCTGAATTCCCTGCCTGTACGCAGGGACCGGCTTCTCAAAACAAGAATCTAAGATTGATGTCTGAAGTTAAGTAATGCTTCCCCAGGAAAAAAAATATTACAGAAAGATGAAGTTCGGTCAGGTTTTTTTGTGGTTTAATCTTAAGGTCAATTTGCAAAGTTAAGTCTGGTGCATGACAGGATCTAAATGGAACAAGCTGAGTGCGTAGAAGACTGTTTGGTGCGCCGGTTGTAGAAGTATATCTGGCTGCTGTAGAGGTGCCAAGCAATTTAGTACTTGGTGCTCCTCGCCGGCTAGCTGTTCTGCTAACAGTCTTGCAAAATCCCAGACTTTGGGGTATCAGAAAAACATCTTACAGAATATATGTGAAATGCTACTATAGGTTTAGTTGGCATGGATAACTTGGTTCTGGCAGCAGTGATTGATGTGTCTCGGTGAAGCAGTGTAGCCTGAATATAGTCACAACTTACATCTTTAAAGCATATGAAATCTTTCAGTTTGTAACCACCAGTAGTCGGTGCCTATTGCAGGTAAATTACTTAACACAGAAAGTAAAATTGTATGCATAGTCTCTTTTTTCTTATTTGGTGAATCAGACTTGGACACAGAGGTACGAGCAGCAGCTTACAAAGGACCTCCGTTCGCCAACAAGAGTCTTTGGTCAGATGTCCTACAGGTGGCCTTTCTCTCTCTCTTTCACCGCCTATGGTACCCCTGCTTGCACTGGTGTTGGCCGTCTCTCCTTTCTTTGGTTTTGAAGGAAGCATATGCTGCTGGGATTGGCAAATAAATGGCTGCACAGTGGAAACGTCTGAATCTCCTGCCCTTCCCCTGGGCAGTCAGGAGGCTCCTGTCTGGCTACGAAGCCCAAGCCAACAGCTGTGTCCAACTAGTGTGCGTACTGTCTCTGACCAAAGAATTACCTGGTGGGCTCTGTGCTGCCCACTGACTCCATACTGCGTAGTCCTTCTCCAGGAGTGTTGCCACATGCTGAACTTCAGTGGTTTTGGTGATGGGAGTTGCAGTTCTGGATTTTTAACCAACCAATTCCCACGTTCTGGGGAGCAGAGCAGACAGATGATATATTGATCTGAAATCATTCATCTCAAATTTGATCATTGGTCTTAAATTATTTTATTACCAAAGGGGGCAGAAAATAAGAGATGATCCAAGCTTTCTAAAGTCAGTCATTTAGGGATTAGAGGAAGGAGGAAGCAGAAGCATCCCTTCAGGTTCCACCACCAAGTGCCTTTTGCCAACACTGAGACTTGTAGCTGTTTCCTTGTCTGACTGGGCTCTGCAGGTAAACCTTGCAAGAGGAATTTAGAAAACTGTAGTCTCTATCAGCTCAGTTTGAGCTGCTTCTACCTGACATATTTGCATGTAAGATATACTGGACCAATTAGTAAACAAAAACCTTTCTTAGTTTGATGCTATAAAGTAAAAAAATTGGGTTGAATGTGTGTTTCTGATTAGAATTAGTTACAGCTTGATTGCCTTAGTTGAGTGGGTTTTTTCCCTTTTTTTTTTTTGGTGTTATCTGAGCTTTTTGCATTATAAAATATATGAGAATTTTATAGTGAAATGGTTTATTTCTGCTGTATTTCTTTCAAGATTTTTAAAAAAAATAATTCAGCAGTCTGGGCAAGTATGGTTAATTTTTTTAATGGATTCTAGTAGTTCTGTGGGCACCGATTTTTGTGTGTTTTTTGGATTCTTCCATATTACTGTATTTCTAGGATCAAACTGAACACAGTGAAAAGGCAAGTGTGTTGTTAAATATCCTTAATTATTTTGTCTCTCTCACTATAGTTTTATTTCACAAAATTTAGTATGTGTTCTAAAATAGCATTGGAATTGCATCTGAACATGAAAACTCGAAATCAGGGCTTTCTCCTAGGAAATGTTTGCTGGAAGGTGAATGGAAAAGTACTTTGGTTTTAAGTGGAATTTATAAGGATCAGAAAGTGTAAATTAGATTCCAATGTACTTCCAATGCAATATTTAGAGCAGCCTATATTGAACTGTTTAATGCTTTTGCTCACCGGCCTCAAAAGTTATTTTTGCTTTGTTTCAGAGGGGCTTGGTGACTGATCCAAGCTGTTCTGTGCTTTTGAAAGATGAGCACGCTTTGCATTTCTTCACCCACCGTTCCCCGTGGTTTTCAACTTCTGTGCAATCAGTTGAGGGGGAGCAACCTCCTCCTCGTACAAACTGTATGTGTCCTTCTGGCCTGGGCATGTGCTATGGTCCCAGGACCTGTTTTGGGAAGCATCGAGCTTGTGTCGCATCAAGGTGCATTGTGCCAGGTCATGCACTGTCTTCTTGCTCAGAAGAGCGATGTAAAACACCAAATTGAGTTCTTAAAAACTCTTGTCCTCTTGTGCACCTGGAGCTTCAGCTCTGCAGTGATTCAAACCAGGGATGAAGTTTCTTCTCCAAGTTATGAGTAGCTTCACCTGCTGCTCCCCAACTGTAGGTGTCTGGATACTCAAGGACGTCTTTTTACTCACCCTTGAGTTTTAGGGGATGGGAGTGGAACCAGAACATAAATAGCACCAAGTGGAGCTCAGGTTTGCTTGTGGGGGACAGTATTGGAAAACCACAGTGACGGTGCTCAGTTTTTTTCTCAGAGGATACTTCACATACCAAAACCTTGATGGGATCCGCCTGGGCATCTTCAGTATACAATTTGCTAAGTTAGAACTGAAGGAATATAGCTGATAACAGACCCAAAATAAACTCATAAACTAAACTTCGTCATGCATGACAACAGATGAAGAATGAACAGAAATGTATATAAAGATGGCAGCTTTCTGGCAGGGGTCAGGAAGTGAGGGGGGGAGTAGCCGCAGTAGCTTTTTTGGGGGCACAGTTAATTGGCCTCAGAAGAAACAACTGCCATGCCTGCTCCTCAGCACCAGTCATTCCCTGAATTCAGCTATAAATCAATGACTGGTAAATCCCACCATGGAGGGGGAGGCCTGCTTTGTACGTGCTGACTCTGAGATATATCCCTGTTATCTTCTCTGTGCTGGTAGCACAGAGTGTGAATGGGAGTCATGCGCTTTAATTCCAGCGCTGCAGCCGCTGTATGGTACTTCTGAGCTGGGCCTGAAGCCCTCCACTCCTGCCTCCCGTGCCCGTGAGTCTTTCCCTCGCCTCAGCATCCCTGCCTGTGCTGCCCCCTCCTGCTCCCACCCTGGAGACCCTTTTAATACCTTGTAACGCCGTGAATATACAGGCTTCCAGAGAAAAAACTTCATTACCTGTCCACTGACTGGAGCATGGAGCCATGATGTATCTGTGTTTTATACGAATCCTTACACTCTTTTTCGCTCGTGTAAATGCACGTGTGCTTACTTTCCACTCATCTCTGAGTGCTGTTGAGGATGCAGCCTTTGAACAGGCATCTGAGATTGCAAAATACCTACATTGAACAATGCTAAGCTCTCAGTGCCGAATTAGAAATGACATGTGTGATAAATCTTTTTTAATCATGTCTCTCTTTCCCCTCTAGTTCCTTCTTTTTTCCTTCTTTTTTCCTTCTTTTTTCCTTCTTTTTTCCTTCTTTTTTCCTTCTTTTTTCCTTCTTTTTCCCTTCTTTTTCCCTTCTTTTTCCCTTCTTTTTCCCTTCTTTTTCCCTTCTTTTTTCCTTCTTTTTTCCTTCTTTTTTCCTTCTTTTCTTTCCTCTTTCTTTCCTCTTTTCTTTTTTTCCTTTTCCTCCTATCTCTCCATTTTGTGTGAATGTGAAGGGTTGGCTAAGACAGTCCAGGCGGTGTTTGCCTTTCTGACAAAGTTATTTATCTAGTCAAGGCGCCAAAACCATTCTCTAAAACATCCAGTGCCACCCTCCCCCACCTTCCCCACCTCAGAAATGTCTGTACCAAAACATCCAAAGCAGGGTGGTTACCGGGAATAAGCAGAAGTGAAGTCCATCTTTGGAGCGCAGTGAAATAGTGCTCCGGTCGGTTATGATTTCTTCTCAATGTCTAGTAGCATTTCTGCTTTCATGCCCTTAATATTAGATACGTTTGTGGAAAATTTTGGCATTTTAAGCCTTTTCCCCTCTCTGCCACATGGTGCCATTGTCTGGGGCAAGCACCCATGTGTGTGCTGGTACCAGCACAGCAGCGGGAGAGATTTACATTTCTTGTTTGCATTTTTTAGGCAGTCACACAAGTCCACCTTTGAGGACTAATCTCCTTTTCTTCTGTGTTAGTTATTCTGGAATTATGTTTAAAATGGACTATTACATATTTGAAACTTGGGGATTTATCATTTGGAGTTTTAAGGGACTTAGCATAGGATTTGGACCTCAAATACTCTTGGCAAACTAACAGCATGTGAAATTTTTGATTTAGATCAGCTTAAGGACAAAATGCTTTATCAGTGATCTGTAAATTGCATTAGCTACAACTCAAAACACTGAAAAAAATCCCTTTTCAGCCATTTGCCACTTCTTACAAGGAATTTTGTAATACAATAATGAGGCACGTTGCCTAGTTCTCTGTTAACATCATACAGTAGCTTTCAGACATGTGTGCCCAAAGCTTGGTCTAAGCAAAGCGTATTTCAGTACCCCATGGTGGTTCCTGTTTTAATGGAAGATGTTAGAGCCGTTCGGTGTGTCTGAAACTTGAGTCACTTTTAATGAGCCTGATCTTTACACCAGCCAAGTCAACAGTGTTTGACATTGTAGACAATAAGAAGAATGTGTAATGAAATGAGAGTTCATTTCCTCAAATTATTTTAATATTTTGTTATATACGTAAACACTTAAAGCTGTGTATCTGGAGCTAGTTAGCGCCACTGTTTTCCGGAGAAAGACGTATGGTATTTTACTAGTGCATGTGGTGCCCCAGAATATACAAAAAGGTGAATTTCGGATCATTAGAGCTGTCAGTGATGGATGGAAGAGGAAAAAATGGAGAAAAATTGCCTCTCTCTTATCTGCCCTCCGCACTGGCGGCACAGGCTGTCACAGCAGTGTGTAGTGGGGGCAGTGGGACAGCAGGGACCAGCAGTGGTACTGCCCCTGCCCCCCGCCTGCCCGCGCTGCCTGGCCGAGGGAGTGCTGGTCCACACGCTGCTGGCTTGTGAACCAGTGGTGATGGAGTTCCGTGACGAGGAGGCTTCCCCCCACTTCCCCTCGCTTCTGCCAGCCTGCTATTTTGCTTCTATTCTTGCTCATCCTCTCCGTGCACGTCCTGCGCGTCCCCTCTCTCCCTTTGCATTTTTATGTTATATCCCATTCTGGTCTGCGTTCTCCCTGGGACATTCAGGGTTCCCATCTCAGGAATTCCTGCCAAGTTCTGATCCCAACATCTGTTCCCGACATTATCCAGATGCTCTAATTTTGGGGCCTTTAAAGACGTGGCTTTTCTGATCCTGTGTTTCTCTGAAACCCAAGTAACCTGAAGCACGGATACAATCGCGAAAGTGTTAATCTAATTGTTAAACAACAGTAAAGTCGTTCTGGAAATGACACTTTTGACCACAAGAGTTTTTGTAATTGCTGGTATGTGCTGAATGTAAATTAATGCATTCTGCCTGGGATAGAGTTACTTTTGTGTAGCTGTGGCTAGATGGAGCTGTCAGAATGCGTAAGGCGGTTTGATTTATGTGCAAAGGCTCCGCGCGTTACACTTTCCTGGTATGCGGTATTCATTTTATGTACTTACGGGGTTCAACGTTGATGCCCTTTTACTGTTTTAGCATCAATGATATAATGTTTGGTAATTATTTTGGAAAGTAGAGAAATCATTTGGGATACAACAATTAGGCACAGAGACTGTGAAATAAGGTTTGCTTTCAGTGAGGGGCAAGATTATCTTAAAAAGCAAGGACGTTTCAAAAAGTAATGAATGCATAAATGTTTCTGATTAAATGTGGTTTTTTTTTTTGTTGTTGTTGGTTTTTTTTTTTTTTTAATGCATTTATGTGGGCAGAGTTGTTTTAATAAGTGAATGGTCTCCGGTGAGGCAGGTAATTTTAAAAGTGGTCTTGCACATCAGGAAAGGTGACCCCTAATGAAAAACATAAAAACTATTCTCTTTAGAAGATATGCTCTCTCATTTTTTCAGTCTTTGCCTTTTAACATTAATTACTAGGATGTTTTAATTAAAAACAGATCTTGGAGGTATTATCTGCTTCCTCTGTTTAGTCCTTTTAAATGTTAATCACTGTTGACAGCACAATTTACCCAGCTACCTGTGTCAGCCTTATGCAATGCGTCTGCTTTGTGTGGCGCCAAACTACAAACTGCACCCCAAAAAGTTTTTCCAAAAGTTCATAGAATTGCAAAGATTAAGTCTGGCAGGAAGAATACAAAGAAAGAAGAATTAAATGAAGACCGAATGAGACAGGGAGTCAGAAAAGCATTCAAGGTGGCTGGAGCTTCCCAAGAAATGATTCTTATACTAGTGGTAACCAGACCAAATTCAATTCTAGAAGACATTTAGAGAGGAGTGGAAGGTAAGAGGTGAAATTGAAGGTAGCCCTGGAGCCTATGGAGAGTTTCCATTAAGCAGTATTGTGACGTATGAATAGAAGAACACTTAAAATGAGTGAAAAGAAATAAAATTAAATCTTTACCCCCTCATCTTTCAAAAAAGCAAGCAACATTAACCCCCAGTTGCCCTAGTACTCTCCATGATCCCCTCTCGCCTTCCCACCCCAGCTGTTCTCCCCTTCCCTCCAGAGGTGGCCCACGCTTGTCCTTTGCCAGGCAAAGCAAAGCAAGATTCCTCAAGGTGCCTTCAGCTGTGGTTCTGGTTTTGTTTTGCTTAAAATATTTTTAAGCTGGAAATATTTTAAAGCAAAATAGCAATATTTTTATTAATCACAAATCAGCAGAGAATCACCAAATCTTACTCAAATGGAAGTTCACTTAATGAAATATCTAACTATGCCACAAGTGTAGAAGCAGAGTGAGTGCTTCTTTGTTTTGCTTTGATTGTATTTTTCTGTATAATTTACCAAGAAATTAAATTCAGCAACAAAGTCCCCCCCAACATGTGCTGATTTTCAAGGACTTAGATAGCCATGCCTCTCCCAGCTATTGAAAAAGAAAAGCAACTTTTCTTTCTGCTGGGCCCTTGGAGACTTCAATTCTTTATATTTTTAAGGGTGTTTGAAAGGGAATGTTGGGTTCTGAAAGATTTGGAGGGTTTTTGAATATTTAGTAGTAAAAATTAAAAGGAACGATAAATTAATCAGAACACCATTAGTTCAGTGAGCACTACTCAGGAGAATTTATTTGTAGGTTTAAAATAAATAATCTTTTGCTGCACAAGTCAAACAGCTTGTTTTGTGTGATGTTTCTGAATGGAGCCTTTGGTAATCAGATTCCACACACGCTTTAACCTTGTGCAAAATTTAATGAAAAATAGAGTTACTAGTGAATATACTGTTTTGCCAGCTCAACAAAAGATGTTAAGTTCTGCATATTTTTGCATAATAAAGATGAGTGTTGACAGTGTAATGATCCATTTGGCACAGATAAAATCATGAATGATTTTAATAACCTTACAACAATATTTGAATTCACTATGAAATATAATATAGACACTTCAGAGACAGGCCTGCTGCCCTGGTATGGAGTGCCAGCTACTTATAACCTTAATTTTTCTAGGTGAGAAAAGAGGAGAAACAAAGAGGCTAGATCAGCCCAGAGGAGATGGGGAGGAATTAGGGCATCTACAGGATGGAAGGGATCTGTTTCGAAGTTCTCAGTGCAGTCCGTGTCCACAGATTGAAGTGGGTGGGTTTTGATAATGCTTGTATCTTCTTCCCCAGGCTGGGCGACATTTACATTGTGTGTTGGGGAAATGCATTCATGGGTATGGGGTGAGCAAGGTAAAATGTAGCAATGGTGGTGTGTTCTTGAGTTTGGTAGCTTGAAATGATTGTGCATACAAATGTAATTTCTCTTTTGAGTGTCTCTTTTTTAAGAATGTTTTTCGGGTTCATCTAGGTTATGTAGGTGCATTGGTTCCGGTTTCCACAGTGATTTAGGGACTTAATTTTCAAAATGAGTTCTGAAAATAAAGCTGGAGTCTTTAAAGCTTTCACACTAAATGATTTAGGAGTATAATTCCATCAAAAGCCCCTATTTATGTTCCTGTCTCTTTGGTTATAATGCTCGAGTGCTGCATCCCTATGTAAAGAGAGAGTGCTGTAAGGCGGTGGAGGCTTCTGCACCAAGTAGTCAAGAATCATGGACTGATGCAAACTATCATTAGAGTACTATCAGAGATCTCCTTTACAATTCATTCCTGCATCTCACAGAAACAAAAGCACCTGACTTTCAGTGAATGTGTTTTAAAGATGGATGTGATGATATTAACCAGCTAGTTTCCTTCTGAGGTCCTCCCTCCTTACTCCTCATTTCTTCCTGCTGCTTATTGTTTTTTCCTGTGCTTGGTTTCATAAGCATTTAGAGGTCAGATTTGAAAAATCACCAGGCAGCTTTAAAAAGCAGAGTTTCAAAAATATCTTGGCATCTCATTTCTAATGATTTTAGGGGGAGAAAATAAGTGAAATGCCTTTCTGCAACCTTATCTGCCAATTTATTGTTGAAAATGTGGCTCCAGATCGTTTTGAAAATGGTTTTGGCATTGGGAGCCTGAATTTTAGTGAGAGTCCCTGGGGCTCAGTTACTGCGTTGTTTAACTTGGTGTTTTGTGGGGAATAAACACAGGCCCTATCTCCTCCTAGAAGATTATGGTGTACAGTAGATGGATATCCGTCTGGATGTGGATGCACCAGGCTATTTTTTCTTCATACAGAGATCACTATAATCCTCTTGGCTGTAGAAAACCTAAAAGTGTTTAGGAAGGAAAACCTAAAGGTGTTTAGAAGAACCGTAGTATGGCAGTTTTGGGATCCTCTCCCTTTCTAGACTATCAAACGTTATCTAGTGGGTGTCTTTTGCTTAAGACCAGAGCTCCTGATCTGGCATAGGTTCACATAATAATTCTGGTGTGTCAAGTCCTCTGTGCCTGGAGGCGGACAACCACCACGGATCTCCCAGTACGTATTTCTTGCCATCAGCTCGGTGCTGTTGGACTGCTACCTTTTATTCTTTGTTTTGTAAGGATAATCCTAATGGACTCTAAGTTAAGTTGCATTGTTTTCACTATTGTTACATTTTAAAAGAATATAAAATGTTAGTCACAAGTGAACAATCAGTCGTTTGCTTTTCAGATTCTTTTAGAGCCTTATTTAAAGAAGGGGAGGCATGAATTATTGCCTAATGTGCTGATTATTTTTGTCATTATGCACAAAATCAAGAATTTTTTTTTTTTTAAATACCAGAGGTAAATGTCTCTCTGACGATTTTTAATACCAGACAATGATGGTAGTTAAAAAAAAAACAACATCCCTATCTCGTTGTTTTTAAGACCTCTGAAAAGTTTCTTGGGGGTAAAAAAGGTGGTGTTACACAAAAGGCAAAAGGTACACAGAGTTTTACCTTTTGAACAGACCTTAATGTTGATTTAAAATAAGCCTAATTTAATAGGTATTGTATTGCACACCAAAGCTAATTTAGGCTAATGTCAAGGACAAGTGTTATCTATTCCTTTGTTGTAGTGAGGTATTGAAATAATGAGTGGAACAGAAGGGAATCAGAAAATGTTTGAAGTTTTTCATCTGTGTCTCTAGATGGGTATTTTTAATCACATTCTCCTGGCTTTTGCATGCAAATTACACTGAACAGCACACTATATAGAATGAAGAGCTGTATTTTACAAAATCTATTTTCTTGAAGTTTAATAAGCTTGCAAAGATCGGCCTAGGCTTTAACTAACTGGGTACCTTTTTGTACCTCAGCTGAAATGAAAGTCTTATATTTTAAATGCTGCTGTTTTGATCCTGTAACAGGAATGGAAAGAAGCCTGGTCTTTCTGGAGGTTTCTGAAAGCATTTTTTTCTTGGTACTCAAGGACTGCAGCTCCCAATGACAGATGAGACAACTGTTAAGATTTAATACATCTTTATTTCAGCAATATATCTCGCTGTGTGACACCAGCCCCTCTAATAACCCCGGTGTCTGGATTACTTACTGCATAGCGTCACTGCTTGACTGCTGACCTCTGTGGCAGAAATGAAATACCGGACTCCTGGATGGTCCACGCCGTTGACTTGGAAATCTGCTGACCTGCAAAGTCATTCCGTACCCACAAGCTCAGCTGCATGGAGAACAATCAGGGTATCTTTTTGAGCCTTGTCCTCTTAGGAAAGGAGACAGACTTTCATAGTGTACTCTAAAAATGTAGAATTGCTTCCAAAGTAATATTAACAACATTGTCCTCAGTGTGGTTCACATATATAAATTTGTGCTGTGATCAAAAGTGGAGGAGATGAAATTGGCTTATTCACAGGCTTAGATGTGTCCCTGCTACTTTCCAAGCACAGCACTCTCTCTTCTGATGCCATGCTTTCTTTACGCACTTCTTTAAAGCCAGGATAGATTTTTTTTTTTTTTCCCTATTTCTTTTCAAAATGAGCTAAGGAGATACCATGGTAAATCATATATTGTGGTAATTTTGCAGAGTATGTCCTTAGCCTTGAACAAGAGGGCTGTTTTTACAGAGGGATTTTGGAAGAAATCTTTTCTGTATAAATTGAGGATTTAAGGAAATAACAGGGTAGCATTATACTCTATATGCTTTCCAAGGAAGAGTCAGTGAAGAAACAACCCATTACAAAAATCCCATGATAAAATACCTGTGATTGAAAAACTTTCTAATTTAGGACAGAGATATTTTTCCCAGCTCTTCTCATAGCCCAAATGAGCGCAGAATTAAGCATTTTGGTACCTGCTGCGGGGAGGGACTGTAGCAACTGAGGAAAGCAAACTTCTCTCTACGTGTAAAATCTCCATTTTTGCTGAGAAGCATCAAAGAAAAAGAAGTTTATTTAAAAGAAATGAGGATATTCTTCTCTATTCTTGCACTCTCATGTTAGAGTAGTTTTGTGTTGAGTTGCAAGCTCTGGAATCTTTTAGCCCATCATCTTAATCAAACCACTGTTGCAGTGAGATGCGTCAGCAGCATTTCTGCTTTTTTGGATTTTGCACGGCTGCCTCCATCCTGCTGGAGATGAGTGTGGGGCGATGGCTCTCTCCAGGGCTTAGCTTAACAGCTGCGGGTACTGGCGCTGATTAATGCATTCAGTCGTTAACTCCACTGAGAAGGCTGGGATCAGTAGCTAACTCATACTGGTTGTGGAGCCTTCCTTAGCATGGTTAAAGTTAACAGCAGAAATGCAGCATGAGTTAACGTAACGAACTGGAGCTTCTATCTGCTGGCACAGGTGAGTGTGTGCTACTGAAAAGAAACCCACCTTCTGGCATCTATGTCCTTCTCCCCATGTCTGTCAGCTTCATAAAACTGCATATTGCTTCTACTTTTTTTTCTGCCAGCAGTGCCTTCTGGCCATGCAGGATAGGGCTGCTGGGTTTTCTGTCTGTAGGAGATGACAAATGTAGATGGTTTTTTTGGCCGTGGAAGTTACCTAGTGAAGAAGTCCAAGATCCAGCTCCGGTGTTGGACTTGCTGTGTCCATGCAGTAGGTTTCAGCTGGATAAGTAGATCAGAAGGAGGACTTCGCAGGATGATCGGTTTGTGCATGCTCTGTATGTACTTGGATCTGTCAGGCCGCACACGTGGGCTGGCGGCTTGAGTCTCGTTCAGTACATTATGCAGAAGTGGGATGTCTGGTATATTCAAGGTTTGCGGTCATGAAAAAGCAAATCCAGCCAACCTGACAGGCAACTCAGTGGCAGCTACCTCTAACAGCCCCCATAGTACTTTTAATGCCGCTCCGTTATTGTCTTATTTTTTGGTCTAAACCTCAGCATGACTTAACCCATGGAAGTCAAGAAGGGAACAAATCAGGCAGAATATAGACAAATTACTTTCCACGGTGCCATAGTCATGCTTGCTTTTAGTCTGTTGCTCAGCAATAGAGGGGAAAAGGGAGAAAAAGTTTTTTAAATCTATGTAACATTAAACTACTATGTTTTAAATATTTTAAAATTTTAAATGCATTTTAAATATCTTTAATAGTCTGGGAACTTACAGGATAGTACCTAAAAACTGCATTTAATTCCTACTGGGAGAAGATTAGATTGCAATTTAATATTGGTTTTAGAATTTCTCAGATCAAAGTGCCGTAGGAAATGAATAATCAAAAGCAATGTTTTAATAAAAAGCTTGTATATTTACTTCAGAATCGTTTCTTAGATTTAAAGAATCATGAAAGCAGAAGGTTTTTAAACTATCTGTGAAATTAAAGTGTCTTTTGAATCAGTAGATGAGTTCTGATCTTGCAAGTATGATTTAACTTGATATGTTGAGCTTTGAAAGTGAAGGGTATTTACTTAGTCAGCAGGTTTCAGAATGACTTTCAGTGAGACCTATGATGTATTTTCCAGCAGTGGTTATTTTATATCATGGTGTTTTGAGAGGGCAGATTATATTCAGCAAAGGCAAATGCGGAGTCCTGCATATGGGCTAGAATAACCCCACGCAGCAGTATGGGCTGGGGGCCCACTGCCTGGGTAGGAACAGACCTGGTGGACAACCCAGTGAATGTGAGCCAGCAGTGTGCTCTTGTGATAAAGACAACCAGCTCCATCCGGGGCTGTATTAGCAAGCCTGTAGCCAGCAGGGTGGGAGAAGTGACTGTTTTCGTCTGCTTCTGGAATATTTTGGCCTCCTCAATACAAGCAAGACATTACCATGATGGCCCAGCCAGAGGCTGGAGGGGGCTGGAGACCATCACAGGGAAAGGGAGGCCTTCAGGGGTGCTGTATGGCCATGTGGTTACCTAAGGCATGGCATTCTTGATAGAGCTGCTCTCTATCGGGTATGGAGACGATGGAGCTAGACTTTTCTCTGAGATATACAGGAGTAGTGCGAGGGACAACAGACACAAATTACAACAAGGGAGGTTTCAACTTGAAATAGGGAAAATTTTTTTCTGAAAACCAAGAGTGGTCAACCACTGGGAGAGATTACCAAGAGAGGTTGTGGAGTCTCTATCCTCGTGGTTATTCAAAACCTGACTCGATGTGGCCCTGAGCAACCTCCTCTCACTGACCCTGATTTGAACAGGGGCTTAGACCAGGTGATCTCCAGAGGTCCCTTCCAGTTCAGGTTATTCTGTGATTTTATATGAGTTTACGCTTCTGTATAATCCACAGAAGATCTAATATGAAGTGTTAATTTGATGGTAGAATGTGAGCTTAAAATGTCCTTCATATTTTTCCAAAAGCAATAATGCAGTAAGGTTATTATGAGAATATTGGTTGTTTGGCTCCTTTCCAGTTACATTACTTTGAAAAGTTGTTATGAAAAGCTAGTTCTATCTTTGTTACTGCAGTTGATTAATTAGGACAGGTAAAGATTTTCTTGAAGTTATAAAGGTTTGTTGTTTGTGTTACAGTTGTCTAAAATTGAAACTGTGCTTGTCCTTTTTCTCCTTTTGAAATGTTGTGTGATCTATGAGTCTGTTGAGGGGACACTCAGGTTGCACATACAGCACAGAATGCCTCTTAGATGCTGCTATTTTTGCTAATTGATTTTTTTTTTTTATGTCTGTGGGCAGTAGTGCATTATTTGTGAAAATGTCCATTTTTTTTCTCTATTTTCTCTTACCAGTTCATTGAGACAGTAGTTATATTTAAATGGGTTTTTAATGAGCCATGTAGAAAAGTGAAGCTCAAGGAATAATAAGTATTTGGGTCTGCCGTGGGGCTATTAAAGTCAGTTCAGTCATCAGAAGGCCTAGAAATCGATTTCATATTTAGTTTATTTCATATCTAAATAATAATTGGCTACTCCTTTGCTAATTATTTTCCCAAATTTATGTTTTCTTCCTCTTATACTCATTTGTTCATTCACAAGCAACTTGTACTTCCGGACATTTTGGAGTCTGAGGTGCCATTAGCTGAAATTTGATTAACTGCCGGGCCTTGTTAAACAAGTTCTGCATTGTAACATGGACTGAGTAATATGCAGACTGCTTTGGGTACACATGGGTTTTACCAACCCTAAAGAGTTACTATAGAAAACTGCTTATATTCTCTTGCAATCTACTTTGGTTGTGCTCATTGCAGAGGAAGCGTGTAGTCAGTTCTGTGGTTGCCTTGTGGGTTCGCTGTGCAGGCTTGCTTAAGCCTGGAAAAGTTTTTTGCTGAGGAAAGGATGCCAGCGATGCGCGTGTTTAAATTTTCTGCCAGCCTCCTCCATGTCCTCTTTCCAGATGCTTGCTGCACATGTCTGAAAGCGTATGGCAGTGCTCTGAGAGTGATTGCAATCTCTCACATCAGCAGATCCAGGTGTCTGTCAGAAAGCGTGTGCAGACAGAGACCTTTACATTGGGACTGCAGAACAGAGCTGGGCTTAACTCTGTGGTATCAGGGTTTAAAGGAGATGCTTGAAGTAGCTATTTTAGGTGGAGATATATTGACCAGGCTAATTTAGATTTTAGAATCTCATTTGGACCACCAAAATCTCTCTCTTCAAGGACCAAAGTCTTCTGTGAAAAAGTTATTTATTCAGTTATTAAGCATGAACTGAGAACCAGCGTCCTTGCCAGCGTGGGCACCTCACTGGAGGTTGGTGTTGAGCTGCTCCATCACTCAGAGCTGCCTCGGAAGGTCTATGGTCTCTAATCTGCTGGAAGCAGAAGAATAATCACTTGTGTGAAGGGCAGTTTCGTACACGAATGGCCATGCTGCAGGAGATGATGTGCAGCATAAATGCCAGAAGAGCACAGCAGCTGTGAAAGGGAAGACCACCTCTGGAAGCTGTTGTATGGGCCAGGAGGGGAAGTGCACAGCTCAGCCAGCGGAATCGAGACACTTTGGTTGCTCAACAGATCAACTACCGAGCAATTGGTCACTGAACAGTGGAAAACATTGGGAATGTCCTTGTATAAAATTATCTGATAAGTGTCCGTTTGGTGAGAAGAAACCAGATATTTAAAATGTCTCCTAATCATTAAAAAAGATAAATGATTTCAGGTTCACTCTGTGTTAAAAAGAGCGAACAAGAAGCGCAGAGGATGTGAAGACCAGAGGATGGGAAAACCAGAAGATTGCTTGCTATCTTTCTAGCAAGAGAACAGAGCTGTAATCCTAACTGACGTTAAAATATGTCTGAAATCATCACTGGTGCCTACTGATGAACCAGTATGAGATTCAACAATAAATATTAAAAAAGAATTAACAGATTTTGGTTAGATAGTTAGGAATATGCAAAATTCAAGTGATCTTTTTGACAATCTTACTTGTCATAGTTGGGGTGGGAAATACAGCAGAAGTTTCTATGTTTATGAGTTTCCGTGAAGTGGAGGATTTCTGGTTTTGTGGGTTTGTACTGGAGGTGACCTGATTGCACCATTTGATAGTGATGGATTGTTTTATATGGCCTTAGTACTTAATGAAAATGTAAACAACCATTGCTGGTACAAATAGTTTTTTAATTCAGTTAATTAACATTCAAGTACTTAATCTAGTCAATTAATTAAGACTGCATATGTGTTTACTAATTTTTAATTACCTTAGAATAGACGGAAATTGTAATAATTAATGTTGGAATGCAGTCTGCCGCTGCTGTGTTGATATTAAAATAAATCGGTCTTCTTGCTTTTTATTTATTTAAGTATAACTGGTCGAGTATGATACATTGAGTCTCAGATAGAGCAATAGAGAAGCTCATCCTGGTGTCTCTTACAGAAAGAACTAACGGTTGGAGTGTAACTAATTCTGTACAGCATGGGGTTGTGGCAGGTCAGTCAGATGTGCTATAGAGGGCTGAATGCAGTTACCTGCTGGAATGCCTTCCTCCCATCCCACAGCCAAAGGCGTCTCAGTCATGCCTTGTTTTGATATCTCAGGCTGTAGAATCATTTCTTTGTAAGCCTTTTGCTCGATGAAGCTGGTAAATTTAGTAAAAAGAATTGAATTATGTTGCTTCCCCTTCTTTTTCTGTTTGCTGTAGAAAGAGTTGTTATCAGTCAAAAGAGAAGAGTGTCAAGTTGGTAGCTGGTTTTTAAACTGTACTCCTATTTTTTTTTTTGTCTTCAGAGAATGATGGTAGCAATAAAAACCCACCTCTTAATATATACTAAGGTTTACAAGTACAATTTTTACCAGTGGGATAATTGTTGAGTTTTACTGCAGTTCTTTGAATTTAAAAAAAAAAAATTGCTGCTGGTCAAACAATGAATGTTGTTGCTTTTTTAAAAAAATCATATCTTTTGTTGATAATTCATAAGATTACTTGTATTTCTTGCCTGGAGTTTAAAAAATAGGAATATTTTAGTTTATGCATATTGGCCTTTCAAGGACTTACTCTAATTCCATTGCTGAAATGGAATGAACCTTTCCATAAGTTGTGATCTGAACAAAGCTGCTGTCTTTATATTTGAAAGTGCTTCTGAATATTTGAAACTTCATTTTTTCTCGAAAAACTAGTGTATGCTTACACTGGTCACTAAATTCTTATCTTGTTCAAACTGATGATGCTTCCTGTGGCAGCTTACATTGATGAAGAACGTGGATCTGTATTGAAACCTCATTTCTGTTGCTTTTTGCCATATTATAATTAGAAATGTAAACATGCCAGTATAAATTAAGCCTATCGCTTATTAAATTCGTTTTGAGAAGACAAAGTGGTTTCTTGCCACTTGATCTTATTTCTGTTTTCCAGATTTTTAGTTCAGTGATTGAAAAATGCAAATAACTGTGTTCTGTTACCCCTGGTCATTAAAACTGCTGTAACCTATTACAGAATCACAGAATGGTAGGGGTTGGAAGGGACCTCTGGAGGTCATCTAGTCCAACCCCCCTGCCAGAGCTGGGTCACCTAGAGCAGGTTGCACAGGAACACGTCCAGGCGGGTTTTGAATGTCTCCAGAGATGGAGACTCCACCACCTCTCTGGGCAGCCTGTTCCAGTGCTCTGCCACCCTCAAAGTAAAGAAGTTCCTCCTCATGTTTAGGTGGAACTTCCTGTGTTCAAGTTTGTGCCTGTTACCTCTTGTCCTGTCACTGGACACCACTGAAAAGAGCCTGGTCCCATCCTCCTGACACCCACCCTTTAAGTATTTATAAGCATTGATAAGATACCCCCTCAGTCGTCTTTTTTCCAGACTGAAGAGACCCAAACCCTTCAGCCTTTCTTCATAAGAGAGGTGTTCTAGTCCCCTCATCATCTTCGTAGCCCTTTGCTGTCCCCTCTCCATCAGTTCCCTGTCCTTCTTGAGCTGGGGAGCCCAGAACTGGACACAGTACTACAGGTGTGGCCTCACTAGGGCAGAGTAGAGGGGGAGGATGACCTCCCTCGACCTGCTGGCCACACTCTTCTTGATGCACCCCAGGATGCCATTGGCCTTCTTGGCCACAAGGGCACATTGCTGGCTCATGGTCATCCTGTTGTCCACCAGGACTCCCAGGTCTCTTTCCACATACTTAACCATATTTTCAGGTCTTTGATGCCTTCAAGTTCAGGTCCCATGGAATGGGGGGTGGATATAACTTATTATTACAACAACTACTATTATTATTTATTATTATTGTTGATATGAAATTTGGTCTTTGGCTGTGGGGCTGTCTTTAAAAAAAAAAAAAAAAAGATCCAAACAAGCCAAATGGCTCCAGTTTTCACTGAATTTTGGTTGAAGATCTTTTAAAGAGCTATTATTGCTCTAATATTGAAGACCAAGCTATTTTCTGCTTTCTTCATGTATTGTTATGGTTTGTTCAGCCCTTCTGCTGATCCCTTCTGCAAAGAATGGATGGTATGATGAGTATTTCAGGTCACTGCAAGTGATGAGATTTAAAACTGAAGGACAGAAAACAGGAGGCACAGCTCATGTCAGGTATTGGAAGTAATCATAGAGTGATTCTTGAAAGGAGTGTGCAGTTCCTTGCATTTGAAAACTGACACTGTGCATGGTTATGGTAATTTCAGTCATTTATTTCTAATAAAAAAAAAAAAAGTCAACATGGAAAAAGTTTCTCTACAGAAAAGATGCTGTTCTTTCCAGAAATGGTAGTCATCTTTGTTTTTTACTCTCTTTGTAAATCTGATGTTTAAAGCACAGCAAAATACGGTAGGTTTACCATTGACTTTAGGGCTGATAAAAGCTGGTCTAGTAATCTGTTCTCCATGCTTTGCCAAAACATCTCTTTGGCCTTTAAACATGACTGGCATCTCACTGACAGGACATTTGTTTCCCTGGCATATTATTGCTGTGGATTCCTGCTGCAAAGGATTCTTTATAGGTCCAGTGACCTACTCATGTGGCTTCGCTCTACGTAGCTGTAAGGTGGCTCTTCTCAGAATTTTTGTTTTGTTTCTTGTTCCTCCAAAAATGATACTTGAGCTGTGATTTCAGGGCCTCCAGAGGTACAAAAGTACACACTTCTGTGTGTCCTATCCTTATCCTTGAAGAATTGCCCTTGATTAAAATAAAATGTGTTGGAGAAGGCAGAATTGGATGCTTGATATCAGAATACAGTGGAAGATGTTTTGACTGTCCTTGTTTCCTGTTAGCTCACCGTTGTCCGCAGAGTGGCATATCAAGCTCTGGAAATCAAGATCCAACACTGTCTATTCACATTAAGTCTTCCAGTCCTGAAGACTTTCTAGCTCATTGTGAGGAGTGAGCATACCGTTGTAACACTGTTTTACAATGAACTTCCTAACCTGCCTAGCAGAGCTGATGCAAACCTGGGATGAATTATAACCTGCTACTGTAGAATAAAACGTAACGCTAATTAGATTTGGAGAAGACTAACACGGCTTGTTTTTCTTCACATGTTGTACGCAAAAATGTTACAGCTTGGTATGATTTTTAATGGAACTGAAGCCTTTTGAAGGTTTGATGCTGTCAAAATGGCAAATACCTGCGAAAATACATAAGATCAAAAGCTAAGCTTGAAATGAGAAGCATTCGTTTTCAGATGTTCTGAAGTCATAGGTTGTAGACTGTCTCGAATAGGCAAAAAGCTGGAGGCAACTGACAGTACAACATACATATACCTTTTTACATATATATATATATAAAATATATATATGAAAATACTTGCAGCAGCATGCATTGAGTAATACTTTTCAATCAGCCTCAAAGGAACAGAATGTAATTTGGGGATTTATCTTGATACATGCCATGCAAAGGAGAAAAAGATGTGATGTTTCATGCTTAGAATTCTTAAATGCATTGTGTGTGTTTTGTTCTAATACCTTGCACATCTTCACTTGTGGATTAATTTATTTTCAGTTGCTGGAGATTGGTAATTAGCTTGTTATAAAACAGATAGTTAAAGTGTTGTGGTAAAATCTGCTTCTTTTGAGAAATATGCTTCAATTTATGTAAGCATTGGTATTTCACAATGTGTTAGAAAATTAAATTTCCAATATTCTTGAGCTACTGACATTTTAGGTTTTGTCACGTCTCTTTTGTTGCTTTCTTGTGTGTAGATTTCTCAAGCGTAGAAGAATGAATTGTATGTTAAAAACATGTTCTAGCTGTCTGCAGCTGCAGCCTGGTTTTCCTTCTGCTCCCTACCTTTCAAATAGCACTGGAGAGAGCATGAACATTTTACCCATTACCAGTTCGTTCTTTTTGGTCTGTGCGTGCCAGAGCCTAAATTTGCGTTAGGTATGGATTACTGGCAGAAGTTTTGCTACTCTCTGCAATTTCAAAACTACTCGTTAAAAAAGCTAATGCCTGAAAGTACTTTCAAAAGCTGAATTCCCAAATGGTTTCCACTTGGACTTACAGTGCGGTTTTCATTTTTTTTTACTGATGTTTGTGTAAGCTAGATTTGAGTAAAGGGACTAATATTAAAATGTGTAGGATGAGATGATGCCAGATTCACTTAAAAAAAAAAAAACAACAAAACCAAACAGAAAAGAGAAAGTGACCTCTCTGATTCCTTTAGTTTATACAAAGCTTTAAGTGTTGTTCTAACAAAATAAACAAATTGCAGAGATCAGCGTAGGTTTAAGTTGATTTGGTCCATTTACCCTACCAATTTGGACAGAAGAATGTAATGCTTTCTTGGAAATGTCTTTCAAATATTACATTATAGATTAATTTATAGGCTGCAGAATGCTGTTATCCATAAAACTTTTTTACCCATCTTGAAAATTAATTCTAAAATTAAATGTGTATAAGAGCTGGCCTTTTCCCTTTCAGTAGGTCATAGAAGATAAATTGGAATAAATTATTTGTTTCAAATAAAAGCATCCATTTGCAGTGGAAAAAATATCTTGGATTTACCGAAAAACACCGTGATGTTTTTCCTATCTCCCTTGCAATGGTGAATACTGATTTAGTAAATCTTTATTAAATCACTGACCTGGCTAAGTTTCAAATTGGGTTTGAGTTTTTAGGCTTGTATTGGAGAAGTTGATTGTAAACAAAAAGAGAAGTATCTCTGAAAATCTGATGAAAGAAATTTTGCAAGGGAAGCCCACAACTTAAATTGTATAAATAGAGAATAAATTAATAGATAATAGATTAATGGATGATAACTTGCAGTGATTATAACACTTTTGTGTGGCTTCGTATTTTGCCTGTAGCTTTCAAGGTGTATTAACATTCTTATTGTATGGTTTTATTCTATAAAAATTTGGTTTTGCTCATGATTTGACTTTTTAGTAATGATGCATATAGAGGTTTCAAAACACAGGTGATAAATTCCAGTGCACAGGCATCGATCGGCACTCAGATAGTTTTCTGCAGTTCTGGGTAAGGTGCAGTGGTTTGCTGGGGAAGGTGTGACTCTTTCTTTCCTGACTTGGTGCCGTTCACTCTGCTGCTCGCAGTGATGGGTTTTGTGTCCCATCAGAGCTGTTGACCCTTTGTACTATCCAATTAATGGCTGCCATTCCTTGAGCTGATGATGTTGTGATCTAGGCATTGATCTGAGTCTCTGCTGATAGACATTTCTTGCTCTTTGGTGGGAAGAAATGATGAAATGCTGATCTGCAACGGCACGTTGATGTTGTTGAAAGGTTTTTTTTTTTTTAACAGTAGATTAAATTGTCATTTGCAGCTTGTAGCTGTGTTTGATGAGCAAGATCCACACCATGGAGGTGATGGCACCAGCGCCAGCTCAACGGGGACGCAAAGCCCGGAGATTTTTGGCAGTGAGCTTGGCTCCAACGCGGCGTCGGCCTTTCAGCCTTACCAAGCAACAAGTGAAATTGAGGTCACCCCTTCAGTCCTTCGTTCAAGTAAGTAAACGTTCTTGGTATCTCAGCGTGTTTCATCTTAATTTACAAAGATGCCAAGTGCTGTTACCCATTCATGCTGCTGGGAATCTGATTCATTTTCTGTCCTTATCGAAAGCTGATCAAAATTGAGAAACTGCATAAATGCTTGTTGCATGCAAGTAAACAAACCTTTCTGTATTAATAAATTATTTATAAACTGCTTTTAGGAGCAATAAGCTCCTTCTGTGCTTCCAATTTAAAATTGTCCTCACACTGAAAATCACAGCAAAGTTTCCAAATGCAATTTTCAGTTTTCCAGTTTTATTCCATCTAATGAAGAAAAGGCTAAAAAGAAACTACAGATAGGAGCACTTTCTGCTGAACCTGTCAATGTTGCTAGATTATGCTTGTCACCTTTCCGTAAAAACACCTGCTGATACGTGCATTTACTGGGTTGCAAAAATACGCTTTAGAAACCAGAAACCATAGCCAGGAACATCGCTTTATTTTGTTTATTTCAACATGGGGAAGATTTGTTGCAAGGCCACAAAGGAAGGAATTCACAGTTCTTGCTCAGGCAGGATCTTTGAATATTTCAGTTTACTGGGAAGAAAAATCGCCAAATGAAATTTACTGTGTAATTTTCATTGTTGTTAAAAGTACCATGCAAACAAGACAATGTTGGATAAAGCATTGTGCCCCTCTTACTTTAATGTCTATCATTTTGCTCACTGAAGTTTTGAAGTAGTGACTCCGTTCCAGAAAATTCTTGTCAGAAGTCATTATCACTCAGGCCTTTGATATTCTACAGATAATAGCATTTTAAACAACTACTTGTAATGCCCAAGAGATTACTTTTCTGAAGGTGTTTTTTTAATGGATAAAATCTGTGTTTAAGTAATCAGGTAAAACACAAATGGAAAAGTTACAACTCTATATTAAGTTTGCGGGGTTTTGTACAAGAGAATGTTTTTTATAAAATTAAGGAACAACATTTAACAATTAGCTTTCATAGACTTGAACATGTATCTTTTCATGCCATAACTATGCTTCATTGCAACACAAAATTAAATTAGGGAAAGGATTAATGGCAGAATAAAGAAGCATCCTGGAATTTCGGGACCCTTCTGTTTTGCTGTCACTAGGGTATGCCACTGCTTAATGCATATCTCATTTCCATGCATAAGCCAAAAAGCTGTCCTCCTGGGTCCTCAACTTAGGGGCGGTTAGAGCAGACAAATACATTTTCTCCTTAGTGTGATTATCTGGTGTATTATACAGTGCGTTGATGTTAGTGCATCAAAATCATATAGTGCAGATAAAATTCAGTGATATATTGGACAGCTCACTTATCTTCGGTGTCACTCTGGAAAATACATGGAATTCTTAGCTAGTTCACCGATCGCTAACATGGCCAAAAAGTGCTTTGAGACCCTACAATACAAAGGTCTATAGAAATGCACGAGACTTTTAAAACTGTTGTTAAGAATTATAGCTCTTTTGACACTTTTTATAAAAGCGTGTAAAAATAAAATGGGTGAAACAATTTGTCATAAATGTGTTATCACAAATCAGAGATGTTCTCTTGTCTAGCTAATTTCTTTTTTCTTAATACTGACAATTAGATATATATTTTTTTAAGATGTTCCAAATCACAGGCTTAGCATCCCAGTCCAGTAATACTATCCCGTATTAAACATACCTATTTCAAGACTTTCATTTAAATATACACTGAAAATGGAAATAATATCCCTATTGTATTTCCTTGATAACTTGTGAAGTGAAGCATAGCATACAAATGGTATTCTCAGTATTTCAAATAATTATCTTCTTACTGTGTAAGTTCTATTCAGCAAATAAAACCCATCCAGTTTTGTGGTAGATGCAGATCCTGATTATTACATGTTGACAAGGTCATATATCTATTAATTGGATTGGAGATGGGATACAAAATTGCTGTAATTATTGTAATTTTCCAGCTAATTGCAGGGTTGGCGGTGAATATTTTACTTCTAACAAATGAAAAACAGTATTCCGTCTGAAATTGGTTTATAGCATTTTAGACATTTTGTTTTACATCTCTGGTGCTTTTTGCTTGCGAGCTGAGCTCTGTTTCTCAGCAGTTCTCTGGCAGAAGTGTAGCTTTGTGCCATTCTGCTCCCGCTCACCGGCACCCGAGGGGTACGGAGTGGGCTCCGTTCGGAGGCAGCATCTCTGCGCATTAGGCTGGGGCTTAAGGGCCTGCTGAGATTTTCCTCTCTTTGTTCTGGTTGCCATGCTACCCCTTTTGTTTGTTTATAGATCACGCCATTGCTCCTCTCCCAGCAAGGGAAAGGTTAGCTAGATCAGGTCCAGCTGGAAAAGTAATATTCATCTGGATTCCCTCTTTTCCCATGCACAAACACAGCCTGTACTTTGCACGTGGGGGGGGGTTGTGTCAAATTGAATCTTCCCATCTAAATGTGGAAACAAAAAGGAGGCTGGCCCATACCCCCTGTGTCGTTTTGCAATGTTGAAAACACAATTCGTCAATACTAGGGGTTGGTTTATTTATGTTTCTTACCTAGCTCTTTCCCTTTTACTGCTTTTCTGTTACCCCAGTTAAACTTCCTCTCGTTGTATTTCATCAGTTGAGCTGCATTTTTTTTCTAAGCATACAGTACACAGGGCGTTTTTTGTGTGTGCCTGCGTGCTTTCCGAGAAGAGGTTGGAAGCTCACTGCAGAAGATTGTTAAAGCAGACTGATGTTTATTCCCTGCTGAAATATAAACTGGAGGCGCAGGTGAAAATTGCCAAACCTAATGAGCAATTTGGCAGATAAGACAGGATGTCAGGCAGTGACAGTTCAGCAGCGGGTGCACTGCCTGTGAACCAAGTTGTTTGTTTCACAGTACTGCATTTAAATATTGTAAATAAAACCCCTTTCCAGCTACACGAGATATTGTGAAAAGGGTCATCTCTTTGTTTAGTTTTCCTTTTAAGTTATTTAGCTGTGTTAAATAACCAAGGGAGGTCTTAGTTCTTGGTCTTGGTGTGATTATATGTTACAAGTCTCTCTGAACATTTCAGTAGTTACAGTTAAAAAGCATTTTTAATATAGAACATTATTTGCAAAGTATATTTAGAGAGGTTTAGAGGACTGATTTTTTTTTTTTTCTTTTTTCCTGGCCCAAAGCAGAGAAGAGTAAGGGGGCTGGGAGATCTTTCTTGCTTTCTGTAGCTGTTTAATGGGAGGGTATCAGGAAGATAAAGCCAGACTCTTCTCACATGGACGCATTATTGCTGGAGGCAACAAACACAAGTTGCAACAAGGAAAATGCCAGGTAGGTATTAGGAAAACAGTTTTCACCTCAAGAGCAAAACAGGCTGCTCAGAGACTGAACGTGGCCCTGGGCAACCTGATCTAGCTGGTCCTGTTTTGTGTGGAGGGGTTAGACCAAATGACCTACAGAGATCTCATCCAACCTCTGAAATTTCTGTGTAATTCTGTGATTCCAAATAATAAAATTACATTGTTTGCTTCTTGAAGCTATTATTTGTAAAAGCAAGTGATGTTCATCGTGAAATATTTAGCAGACAGTTGTGCAAGCATATTGTGCACGTGCAGCTTCTTCCCATGGTTTAGTAGCGTACTAGTTTGTGGCGGTGTGACACAGATCAGCTGACAGTGCCTTTTACCAGACTGCTGCTTTTGTTTTCAGGATATCTTTGGTAGGTGTGTCACTTCCTTAAAAAGGAGATATGGGGTAATTGTAAGGTTCTCCTAAGGGCTGGAGAGTGAACATCTCCCCGAAATGCTGGCCAGAGGAGTCTAAGAAATGGTGCACTTCAGCGATGTATTTGCTCAAGTGATCTTTATCATATATTTCAGTAGGACTCTTGGCATCGGTTTCATATTCTGGTCACAGAAGCAGGAAAAAAAAAAAAAAGGTCTAGATGAGAATATTATGAAGTGAGTGCACAGCTGGCCGTGAAGATGTACTAAAAGTGCAGAGGAGCAAAGAACTTGCTGCAGCTTACATCATTTTTTACCCAGCAGCATGGCTGTTGCTCTGAGGTTCTCTGTGTGCATGTGTGCTCTTACCCAGCAATAAGCAGCAAGTTTATTTCTCACAGGTAAGAGCATGCATGCACTCTCACTGTGAGTTTGTTGAGATATTAAAGTTCATGACCTTGCTTGCATTTGAATGTGTGCATCTCTCTGTGCCCTCAGAGTAGTTTTTAGTAGTTCACTGACAGATTAGTAGGACATATCAAGTATAGCTCCTGAGGGCTCTCCTAGGTTAAGGACTGTTCAGTATTTTAATAAATCTGAACTGGAATATAGAGTATTGCATAAAAAGCTAAGATGGAGTTTCAAGCACTTTGGATGTCAAGGTTTCCGTTCAGCATTCTCTTCATACATTTATAAACTGTTTTGAAATCAGTGAGATGTGCGCAGTCACTGCATCGAGAAAGAAAAAGGTAATTTGCAAGGCAATACTAGTGAACAGCTAACTGTGGTACCGCCAGAAGGTTCTGGGCATTGTAGCGCATTATTATAGTGCATCTGGGCATTATGCTCTTCCATCAAAGGATCAAAGGCAAATGCTGTTGTGGGCTCACTGAAGTAGTTGTGAGCAAGAAGACTTCACCTGAAGTGACCAGCAGTGGTGACAGACTTGGAGCAATTATAAACCGGTTGGAGAGAGCTGAAAGAGAGCAACAAGAGTAAGATGCATTGGAGACTATGATCCGGTGTTGGATGGACTGGTTTATTTAATTAAGAAAAGATAAAAACTGATAGGGTCCAAGTCATCAAATGTATTCATTTTTTCTCATTCTCCATGTCTGCTCAGACAAGGGCAGTTGGCATTTCCTGGGGAAAGGCCATTTTTGGTAACCTGGAGGCCTAAAAAACATTTTTACACCTCATGTAACAAGCAAGTCTTTGTGGGAATGGTTCAGAGGTGTGTTCTGCGCGTTGCTGAGTGGTACCATGCACTGTGCTGTAAGGCAGGAAGGCAACCAGCTGGTGGTGGCAGATCTGTCCTGTTCCTGGCAAAGTCATTGGGTTGTTTGGTAACCACGGGTGAGACACTTCTGGCATCTATTTTAAATACGTATATGTCTTTTTTAGCATCTCACAATTTGAGCGTTCAAAAAATCCAATACTACGCAAACCAGTTAAAGGTGTGAGTGCATAAATAAGTGTGTGAATTTCAAGTACTTTAAAATTGCTGTTTTAAATATGGCACTTCACTGATTTGATACAAGTATTTATCTAGAGTCCCAAATGCATATTCTCAGAATTAATTTGTTAATATTTCTAAGTGCCTTTGTCTAAAGGTTTGGAGCACTGCATGTTAGTATGTTGGCAAAGAACTGCAGAGGTGAGTTCACATTTGTCCTGGTTTCAAAAATGATGATGGTTTCAGCATTCTTTCCCACATATAGCCAAAATTCTTCATTCTTGTTTGTATCTCTTTGAGTCCTTAGTCAACTGTGAGTCAGTTTTATATATGGAAATAAAGTCATTTTCAAGTGTTGAAGAACTAAGGAAGCAAGAGATTAGAAGAGGGAGGAAGAGAAAGATGAGTTCATCAAAAAAACAGATGTTTGGAGCTTTATCAGCTGGAGTTATCTCTAGGGTTAAATAGCTGCTTACAAAATGTAGATAAAGTCATCCACATTTATAAATGAAAGATTATGGCTTTACAGGCAGTGCCTGCTAAAGTCAATGGGAGGTTTTCCACTAGCTCCACCGAGCTTTGGGTCAGGTCAGCTTTCCATGGTGTGAGTCTCCTTGGTCAGGAGCCTTCATCGGCGACCAGTCAGTGTTCAAGTGCCCATCATTCCAGTGCAGTTCCAGGAATGAAACCCAAAAGATTTCCTAACCATCATTCCCACTTTTACTGCCTTGCCAGGTTCTCAGATGTTTCCTTTACCATGTCAGATAAAATGAAAAGAACCTCGAACTTGAGGCTCGCACCGAGCTGTTGGCAGCTGAATAAGGAAGGTTTCTCATGCATCGGAGTTTGAGGAGAAGATTTAGCAAAGTCTGTTTCCTCACCTTCTGGTGCTCTCGCCGTTCGGGAATTCTTATCACATATATCCCTGTAGCTCTATCAAGGATGTGATTGTTGTAAAGCCAGAGTTATTGAACCAAAGATCAGTACCAGGTGCTGCTTTCTTCCATGAGGCTAAATTTGTTCTTTCTACAGCACAGTTCTGACTTGAGTGCTCTCCAGTTGGTGTTTTCTCCAAGCATAGAGCTCTGCTGTTAATTTGGGATTGTTGAGCGGTTTAAAAACCATGTGTTTTTGATGAGGCCGTGACACGTTTGTAAAAACAAATGGATTTTAAACTGCTTAAGTTTCTAAATTAACCTTTAATATCTTCAATCTTCTCAGTATACCGTCAAGCAAAATACTGTAGCTTCTAGTAGGATTAAAAAAATCACTGAAACCAATAAAGTAAAGAATTTCAGAACTCCAGAGGAAACCTAAGTAATGACACATTTCAAGATGTCATTCCATACAGTGAGGGCTTCTATCTTTGAGTACCGATAATGGGGAGTAATAAAAAGATGGTATTGTATCTGATACCTGGTGGTATTTTGTACCATACCTACACAATGTAGTACAAGAGAGGTAATAAGGAAGGGTTATGAAGATGTGAAGTATTGAATTTGAATAGCTTAAGAAGTCAGGTTTGGATATTAGTCTAAATTTGACATCTTAAATAGATTTAATGATCACTTGAACAAGAAGCTATTATGGAAATCACAGCTGTATTCTGAGAATGTTTCGACATGCATGTGTGGTGGTGTTGGTGTTGCTGTATTTTGTTTTCTCCTACGGTAACATTTTCCTTAAGGGAACTGTGGTTTTACGTATGCAAAAATGTTATGCCATTTTATCCAATCACACATTACAGTGTAGCTGCACAATTCCATTGCATTGTGGTATCGTGGGTTTAATCCTGTTGTGATAAAGCTATTTGTTTATTGAAAGAGTTTGTCAACACACATGTATCAATAAGTTTAATAATGCTTTCTATAGATAATTTCTTGATTACTCCTCCATTTCTTGTTATTTCATTGTAAGCAAATAAGAAGGAGCACGGTGAAGGCAAAGGAACATGAATCTGAAATGAGCAGGGAATGCTTTTTCACAGTACAGACAACCACTCTGAGATTTTTTACTTTATGGAGGCATGTGTACATATTACCTTTTTTTTATTCAACAGTTTCTAAAAAACTCATGCAGTATTTATAGGTGGTACTTCTGAATTGTGATAAAACAGTAAGCTTCAAGGCATCATTAATATCCAGAACCACCAGTCAGCAGGAGTAACTGGTATCCCGGTCGCATTTTGCTTTGCTTTGAGGCAACAGCATTGGTCTCTGGGGGGTTGACTACTGACATAAGTTACTCGCAGACAATTTGCCAACAGGAGGGGATGCAGAGTTTGTCAAATGTGCTTAGTTATTCACTCGGGATGATCTAATGGAAAGGGTGTTGTAGGGCTAGTGAAGAGCGTTGTGCTGCTGGGGGCTCTGTGCCATGCTGGCTGCAGGGTTATGCTGTGTTCAATGCAGCAGCTAGTGCGTGCTCCCCCCTGCCCCAC
>VYZM01011201.1:268184-345100 GCA_013398915.1 Dromas ardeola | reverse complement strand
CGCCAAACAAGGAGGGATGTGGATATTTGTCACCACAGGCCCAAGGCTGTAAGATACTATACTTAAAGTATATCCTCAATTAGGCTAACCTTGCACTTCAGTGAGAGCATTGTTGCTTGCTTTTGTTCTTAATTCACGAAGGATTCTTGCTCCCTTCTTTATTGCATTTGCAACATGTGAACTCACATACTCTTTTTTTCAGATGGGGATGTGTTTTGGAGATAGACTATTTCTTTTAGTGATTACTGGGAAAAAGTTGCTTTAAATTCTGTGTCTTGACGTGTTCTTTTGAGGGGGATGAAACAGGGACAGATGGCTGCTAGTTGAATAGGCTTGGTTTTTAGTTTGTTTTTTATTTACTCTCTCATGCACTGAAAAGGGCTGAAAGATGATACAGAAATAAAGGAGTCGATGAGAAATAACTTTCCATTAATTTATTGCCTTATTTCATACTTTTAAAAAGATAAAATTTGTTCTTTCTCCCACCCATTTCTCGTTGTAAATCTTAAATGAATTGCGTAAGTAAGATGAGCTCCGTCTTCAGAAATGCTGTGGGTTCATGTTAGGGGCAGATCAAGCATTTTGGGTGAGAATATATGTAGAAGAACTTTCCTCCAGAGATTTTGGCCCCCAATAGCAGTGGATGCCATGGAGGTGACAAGCCTGGTTTGAGCCTAGGATCCCGGTCTGAGGTGAGACAAGGCACAAGCCCACCTCTGGCCCTCCTGCTGGCTCGGCTTGGCTCAGTGTCCCCACTGGTCCGCAGGCAGGGCCCCCTCGTCGCCCGCTCTGTGACATTGCAGGGGCAGGCGGGGTGCCCCTTTGTGACACAGCGGGCACATTGCTGGAGTGGCGTTCACCCCCCCGGCCGATGCCAGAGCTCGGCTGTTTGGGATTGGAGGTGGACGTGAACTCGGGCTGTGTTCCAGGGCTGTGTTTCTTGCCTCCGTTAGGGATTTAGGTAATTGATTCTGTCAACACTTTTGGATTTATAGAATCGGGAAACGATTGTATATGTGGAAGGGAGTTGGGGACCATGTGGGTTTATAAACAAAAGCAAAAAGTGGTGCTTAGGTTAAGATAAAATATTTGTACTTGTGCTTGCATGCATACAGCAAAGGGCAGTGCAAAGACAGCGATAGCAAGCCATTGTGTTACCTTCTGGAAATTGTGCATATGAGTCGGGGACTAGGCTTTTCAAAACAAACTTTGATCAACCATTAAAACCTTATGCTGTGGGGTTGGATTTAATTCAGCTCTCTGTACAGCACTGTTTGCAACTGGAAGTAAAATTGGGACTCTTGGCAATTGCTGGGCAACAGCTGATTTAAAGCAGACACAACGGATGAAGTTAATATCAACACACTTCAGGTTCTGCATCTGAGCTAAATACTCCAGGCAGTCTGGTTTCTCATTCCTGGAGAGGAACTAGACACCTTTAGGGTGAGTTCATCTGACCTGTTTTACACCTTATTTTAGGATGTGATGGACTATGGCCTAGACGTAGCTGCACTGGCTGATCTCCATTGATGAGAGAGAAACAAGTTCTGGAACAGATGCCAGTGGATTCCATTCTGTATGTGATTTACCTCACACTGTAAAACTAAATTTTTAAGTGAAAGATTTTTTTTTTTTTTTGTGTAGTAGGATGTTGCCTTTGTTGCCTTACAAATGGTCATTTGTGTATTTGGAAGAGAAAGGCTAAGTGGCATTTTACAAAGCCAAGAGCTTCTCAGTTCAACCACAAAGCAATTTTACATGGCCCTAGGAAGTTCCTACATAGCCGTAATTATGCTTGGGAAGTCTATTTGGGTCATAGACAATATGTCATGAATGCAGATAGTCCCATGTTAGCTTTTTTTCGGAGTAAAATCGGGTTTGAGAAACTTCCACGAAATTTTATGGTTAAACCAACAGTGTCATCTGCCTTGGGTCTGACACTGGTATCTAGTCACTTTACGTGGTGCTGCTGCCAAATGGCTAAACCTCTGCAAAGAGGCAGCTGTACGGTTTCTTGCTATGCGTTCTCAGACCTTGAAGTGTAACAGGTCCTGCCACGTGGCACTGAAAAGCCAGCCTAAATCTGGGGGAAGAGCATGGCGTGGAGTTGATGAGCACTGAAGGACTTGCGTTGTCTTCACTGCTCTTTGTGGTCGAGAGCCTCTGTACCCCATTCCCTCGCTCACCCTCTGGGTGTGATGGCCATCCTGCCCTTAGCACTCTTCAGGGTGTCCCGGCTCCCTGTGGGCTTGGAAGAGGGAAGCTCTCTGTGTGCAAGCCCAGCCTCTGAATGGGGGGCTGGGGGAAAGGAGCCATCCCTTGAATACAGCCTATTAAAGTAAATGCCTTTGCAGGTTTGCAGAGAGAATAACGGTGAGCAACAACTACCGAGACTGTTTCAAATGAAGTAACGTTTGAAGCAATGCTAGCAGTTCATTTTTAGAAGATTATAAAAGAATAAAATTGATGTTCACCAGTTTCTGATAAGTTAGAGAACATCTGCCGTGTTAACCAGCCCTGTATGAGATAAAAATTAATATTTCCATGATTTTTACTAAGTCCTCTTTTGATCTCTCTGCTTTTGGGCTTTTTGGAACCAAAACCTCAGAAATGTTTTCTGCATATGAAGGCTTTATCCACCAAATATAAAAATGACGTTAGTTTCTTCTATTCCAGCCCATTTTAAGCTCTGATGTTTAAGACCTTCATTAGATGACAGAGGGATTTTAGGTCAAGCACTGCCTGACTTTTGCGATGATTTCCATCTGAAGGGTCTTGCATAGTGAAGTCTCTTCATGTTTTATTTAAAATTTTAGTTGGGCTCTTGACTCACAGGAAAATAAATAAAAATGAAGGGCTTACTAAGAGTGCCACGGTGAAAAAATTATGGAACTGCTTTTTCAAATGCACTGCATGACATTTATCCGTGAGAAATATCCATTAAGTGAGCGAATAAAGTTATTGCTGTAGTTTGACATAGTAGGCAATATTTCTGTGAGTATTGTACATGCAGATGATTTACCCCTACCTCTGTTTTAAGTTCACCTTTAAAGTAATATAACATAAGTGGACTGAGTCTTCTCGTAATCCTGCTTTCCCATAACTCTTTGCTCAAAAGGTAACATTACGTAAGTATTTTCACTTTGTCCGTAAGGGATGCGGGAAATCTGTTTGCAGTTATTGCCGGTACTGGGTGGTATTTCTGGTTTGCACTTCGGCAGTGGCCAGGGGTGCGGGACGTGTAGCTCAAGGCTTGGGGTGAAGGTTGGAAAAGTCTCTGTGAAACAGCACCTGCACATACGTATACATGTTTGTTTATTACAGCTTGGTCTGCATATTTCTTGTGTTAGCTGTAGGGTTTACCCTAACTCGTGTGTGTCTGTTGGTAATTCATCCGTGCAGTAGTACGTTGTGGTGGCAGCAAATCCAGGAAGCCCATGGAGACAGGAGTCCTGAAGAAGTGCAGGCTTGAGCCATGTCCTCGGTGGGGCCGGGAGCGAATGGTCGCGCTCCGGCAGCTGCGGGCAGTGGGTTTGCCGTGGGGTGGCCATGCCGGGGGGCCTGCCCCAGGTTGCGGGCTGGGCAGCGGGCGCTGTGCCGGGGCTGGACCCACCGTCTCCTCCTTGCACCTGCCCAGCGGGATGAGCCTCGCGGAGGAGCGCGGTGCATGCTCGTGTTAAACATTTGCACTTTTATATTAGAATTTCCTTAATGTCTGCGAGTTGGGGCGTAGCACCCTAATACTGATATTTACGTGCTGTTTACCTGGTGTGACTGCTGGTGTACAAGCAAGGCTTCTAGGAGTCTTACTTCACTCTGCATTTTACCAGAATGATTTTGTGGATGTGAATTCTTTGCATGGGATGCCTATTATGGGCTGAATTGAATATTAAATTACTCCTCAAGCCCTCAAGGCAGCACACCAGCTTCACTCATACTGAGCAGTTTGTGCTGTGCTGCATGTGCCATGTACCGGCTTCAGTTTCTGAATTCTCCCAGGGCTAGGATTTTGCGCCATTCATTTCCATTTTTCTTTTTCAAAGTTAGAATGTTTTACTAGGGGTGAAAAATATTTTTAATGAAGTATTTTAATTTGTTCTCATGTCAGGGGCTTGTATTCCCCCCTCCCCTCATCGAGGTTTCACCAGATGTTTTAAATATTTTCTGAGTACATGTGCTTTCAAGGTTTTTCTGCAAATCCAATCGTGTTTAACAGGCACCGAGTCCTTAGGAATCAATGTTGTTTTTCTCTACTTTATGCCTCCCAGTTCTGGCAGATGTCATGAGTTCTAGGATGAGAGATTTTCTGTGTTTTCTGTATGAAAGCAGATAAGATTGGTACATAGTTAGAATTTCCTCAGAAAGGAACAGAGTTTCAGACCTCTGTGGGAGGAAGGCATTTCATTGACCACATGTTTTGTAGAATTTAGTAAGTTTAGTAACTAATTAAATCCAATAATGCATCTTATGCTGTATCAAAAGTGATGGCTTCTGTAAGGAAAGATGTACTTGTGTTTTTTCTTCACTTTCCCTTTTTTTTTAAAAAAAAAACCTTAAGATAGTGGCCTATGTAACATGTAAAGAAAATGTATTGTTTTCATGACCTTACCTTGGAAAAAGCTTGTGATTTTAAAGTCATAGTTTAAGCAAGATGGATGATAATATTCACTCATGGATACACGCGCTTAATTCAGAGTTTAATTTTCACCTTAACCAGCCAAATTAAATGTATTTGTTTCATTTTAGCCATAACTGTTTTCCTACTTTTTTCGCTTGCGCTGCAATATAAATTCTTTGTTCTGTGTTTCCTTACTTGATTTTTTTTCTCCACTATTTTTTCTGTCATTTACTTTAAGACACCTGAAGGGTCATTTTTAACAATGAAAAGTGAGGAAATGTCAAAGGTAGGGCTGCTGATTAAGGCTCTTGGTGTGCCCTGTGCTTTCTGTCTGTAGTTATCAAGCTGCAGAACGTGAGATGCTCAGCTCGTGTGACGGGGACAAGGCTTTAACCCAAGAAAAGGTTAGCTGGAGACTTGATGCTCCTTCTGTTTCCATTTGCTGACTTCTAGATTGAGAACCCGGTGCAGCTGGGTTAACTTGATGCCTCATGGAAATTTTAGAAAGGAGGCAACCACTTCATATCAGTCTGTGATCAGAAACAGAGGGAGAAAGGAAAAAAGAAGGCATGAAGAATTAAAGAACAAAGAAGCATGGGTCAGAAAAGAACAAAAAAAAAAAAAAAAAAAAAAGAGAAGAGGAGCTAGTGGCAGGGATGCTTACCTCCATGGGGACAAATAAAAATACATAACTGTTTCCTTGATGTTACTTTGCCATATAAACAATTATCCCAGGAGCCGTGTAAGTGATTTATGATTATGAGAGAGAAGCCAGTAGGTTTCAGCTGCCCTCCCTCGCTCCCTTTCTTTCTCTTTGCAAAAATTATCTGTAGAATCTGAGACCTGGTCCATGCCAGCAACTGCAAAAAAATGTTAAAGACATGAAAAGGAAAGATAATCCCACGTGATTACACTTTTGTTATTTCTCAAGTGTTAATCACAAAATGAAAAATGGTATTGTGTGTAATCGTAGATTTGTATAAGTGCATGATGACATTTTGAATTACCTTTTCTGAAACACAAACTGTGGATGTCTCAGACGTAGAAGACATTCACTGAATTGCAGAGCTTTAAAAATGACAGTCCTGGGGCTTTGATGGATTCTCTATCTCCTGAAGTCTTGAAATTAAAGTCAATATTTTTCTGTATTTCCAACAGAAGTTAAAAGACTAAATGCAGACATTATTGCACGGTGTACCTGGGCTTATATAGGTGTTTGACAGGATGATCACAGGGTGTCTTCAGGATTTGAGTTATGAGGCTTGTTTGGAGTCTTGCCGTAGCGCTGCAGTGTGTAGTGAATGATTCTCTCCATACTTGGACTTGTGCTTTTCTCATTTAACATTCTTCTGTATTTGTTTTCTTAATATTTTCTTTTTTTTTGGTGCAGTTTTTCCAGCTGCACTCTCTCTCCCTGTTTATGGTGTCCATTCCAGATGGTTCTGTGGTCTTTCCATCCCGTTTGCCATAGCCTCTCCTTCTCTAGTTATACTGCCCTAATACCCTTTTCCCCTGCAACCCCTCCAGCAACCTGGTTTCTCATTCATCCATACCCTGTTGTGTTTGTAGGTGGAAAGTGTTTGTTTTTTTTTTTTTTTCCCTTTTTCTGTGTGTGTTTTTTTGTTTGTTTTGTATTTTTTTTAGGAGTAAAAGGAGAAAATTATCTTTAAAGCTATTTTGCATTTGTTTTTTTATTCAGCTCCTCCTTAGTGCAGACTAAGGGGGAGGGACAGCATCTGGTTTCATCACTATGGCTTGGGCTGGTCTCATTCTCCTGTGGGACTGGCTGGTGACTGAGCTACTGCCCAGGAAACTGGGGCTGATAAAAATTCTGCATTGGCTTTTTCCACTTTCTTGGCCCTTTAACAGAAACTGATCTGTTTCGGCTCAGCTAAAAAATGGACATTGTGAGCCCTTTTCTTCCCAGCGTATTTCTCCTTTTTACCATACTTCATGGCCAACTGCTGGTGTAGCTGTACCACAAAAAATTTCTGAGACTGTATTTTGCAACAATGGCTTCAAGTGTGGTCTGACTTAATTAGTAGGAAAAAACAGCTTACATCTTTGGCTGGATTAGGGGCTTCATGCTGTTGTGGCGTGACTGCTTATTGTTGAACCTTCAAGGCAGAAGACAGTTTACCTTGCAGATGTGTCTTTTTTTTTTTTTTTCTTTGAAAGAAAAATAGGTTAAAGATGTAAGACACACATAAATGCTAAGTATGATTACAAAATGCAAAAATGATGATGATTTAAAATTCTGTGAGGAAAGCTGTGCAAGAATGCCTTTGGGCCTAGGTTTTTATCCCTTTGCTTTTACAACAAGAGACTGAAAATGCTTATGCAATATTAATCCAGGATATACAGCAAATTGGCGTTTGGAAGCATTCAATTTTCTTCATAATTGTTCTCCATTCACTTGGCCGATTATCAGTAGTTTCAGGGAATTAGAGATGCTCCTTTTAGAAGTTTCTAGTGAACTCTTTAGAATTGTCAAACAATAACAAACCTGCCACTTAGGCAGCAATTTTCCCTCTCACTGTCCTCACACTAATGTTAGATCGCTATTTGGAAAGGCTAGACAAGCAAACTGCCATGTAGCAAATCCGTAGGAAATTTTTTTCAGCCTCATGCTACTGAGGGAATTTCGATCCAAGAATTTTTGTGTTTGTTTTGTTCACTCAAAGACACTTATCCTCCAGTTTGGGTCCAGAGGGGTTGTTTTTTCTTGGTAGCAAGATCTGCAAAAGTATGTTTTGTTAAAGAACTTAATACTATAATTTTGTAGATTAAGCTTGTATTTCTTTAGTCATGTCCAGGTGAGCCCCAAAAGAATTGTAATTCAAAGTGTGTGATGTCCAGGTCTTCCCTTTTCTTCTGCTTTAAAATGAAAAGGGAAACAAAATTTTTAAAGCCCCTCTGTTATGGTGTTGTGAAGTGCCATTTACTAAGAAGGTGGCTTTCTGTCCTCTCTGGATGCGTCACAGGACTTCCTAAAGCACAAAGTGTGCGCAGGGACAAGAGCTGCAAACCTTCTGTGGTCAGAAAGGGGTGTTGGGAGTCTTTGGTGGGGGTGTCTGCGACTGCCTGATTCAGTGACCCGGTGGGGTGTGTTATGTACCTACCTGTAGGTTACAGATGTGCTGAGCAGCACCATCTCTCTGTCTCTCAATCTCTGTCTCTCCCTGGCTCCTGGAGTTAGCAGGCCAAGGGGACCAACATCCCAACGCTGTCCCTGTGCCAACCAGGAGTTGACAGTCTTGTCAGTTTTGACATCTGAATGAGTGTGGGTTTAGGTGGTTTTGGCTCTTGTTTCTCTCCGTGTAGCTGCTTCCCAGCCCTGCTGAGGTGCTGCTGCTGAAGAGGAGCAGCAAAGCTCTCGGAGATGTTTAACTTCTTTTCTCTCCAGCTATATGGAAACAGCAAAAATGATTACACTTGATTTTTTTTTTTTTTTTAGTCCAGTAGTCGTGTTTGAGGTAACCCAACTGCATCTGAGGGAACAAGGGCAACCTTGCTTTACACAAACAGTTTTGGTAATCTCAGAAAAAGCAAATATACCTGTTTGGTTTATTTTAATCTGCCCTACATTAGAATTGCCATAATGATCACACAAAAAGTGCAATGATGGTTGTATTCCAAGAACTGATAAAATCTGTGGAAGGTGAGTGAGGGGTGCTTGATGCTGAGCGTGGAACGGGGAGCAGCCCAACTGCCCTCCGGTCCAGCAGCAACGTGTTTGTAATAACCTGCACCCAAGGGTCGTTCCGCCGCCAGTGGCCTTTCCTCTTCCTGGCTTTTGCATGATGAAGGCGACCCCCTCTCTCAGAAATGTTCTGCTATGGAGAGGCAGGGACAACCCTGCATTACTAAGATTTAGACTAGATTTCCCACATGTTCTTAGGCTTGGCTCCCTTTTAAAACTTTTTGAGGAGGTTTGCATTTTGCCTATGTGTTGTGTGACCAATGGGTAATTTTTCTCTGCCCTAAATTTGAACTTTGAGTCTAAGAGATAGGGTGCTAAACATCCTTTGGAAGTATTTTCAAATGCTTTAAAAATACATAAATCCAAATCTCATCTGAGACACAAAAGTCAACTATGTCATGAATTAATAACTTTTAAAATAGTTTTACAAATTCCAGAGAAGAAACACAAAGTAATGAACTTGTTCTCAGAAAGCTGTTTAGTTTCAGAAACATTTAAGAAATATTTTTAGTGTTTACGTGAATGATATGGAAGAGAATGTTTCAGTTTCTGTATGGACAAGATCCCAGCTAAAACTAATATGTGTCTGTATGAATGCAGATTTACTTTTGGTCTGGGATGACCTTAAACATCTGCATGAGGGTTCTCTGTTGTAAATTGCCTTTTAATTCTTAGTGATGAGTAAGTATCTTAGATATTATTTAATGTGGTAGATTTTTTTGACATCCCATATGACATATTAAATACACTAGCTCTCATATAGTTGTTAAAATACTCTGCCTTCAGAGATTACATAAACATAGGTAACTAAACAGTAATAAGATATTTCTCTGATCTCTTATTTTACATGAAATTCAAGATACCTACTTTTATTAAATGGGTAAAGTAGATTTTAGAGGCATGATGTGTAATGTAAAAATAGTGTAGTTTGGCAAAATACACGTGAGCAATTTCTTAGAGTTAACTTTCAGGTTTTGAACTAAATGCTTCAAAAACCAGCGGTGGTTTCCTGCTAGAAGTACATTGACTGCTTGGTGATCCTATGGATGTTCTCCTTCTCACAGTCATTTGTACACCTTCCCCATGTTTATTCTGTGAATGTCCAGGTGCTGTGTACAAACATCATAAGGATGCATGGATTGAAAAATCAATATGCTAGGGAGGTCTTAATACCAGAAAGCTTTCTAAATTCTAATGTAAGATAAAAATGAAGTTATAAGACTTGTTCCCTAAAATCCATTGCTCTCAGGTGGGTTAAAGAAGTAACTCCGTCAGTACAGGAGATGGTTTTCTTCTCCTGTGGACTTCTTTTAATGGTTATGCAAGATAACTTTCTTTCTTTTGAGGAGTGGAAAACATCTGAATTGCATTTCACAGAGCCTTTGTGAAGGACTTAAGTTAAAAAATATTATTACAGTGATTTTTATTTTTGGTCATAGCAGCAGCATTTTACAGATATGCAGCTACAAGCTGGGTAGGGAAAGCCTGTGGATGCTGAGGGTTGGTCACTGTAGTGCTCTTAGTCATTCCTTATGTCCTGACTGTGGCATCGAAGTGCAGCTTGGGCCTCTCATCCAGAAAGGGAAGCTCCTCCTTTACATCTCCATCTTGACAATTGGATGGATAGTCACCCTTCCATGTTCCTGTTTTACTCCTGGATACATTTTCTCGCTGACTGAGGTTGTCACCCATGGCGCTGCAGGGCTGTGTCTGGGTGGAGGCACTCAGGGAGGTGGGTACTCTGCCCAGCAGCCCACGTGCAGGCAGCCTTGGCCAAGGCTCTAGTCCTCATGTGGACTAGAGGAACCGTAGTTCCTTTGTTTCTTTTCTGTCTGTCCTCGGTAGAGGTTTTGTCAACTTGTTATCTTTCTGCAGGGAGAACATGGAGAGAGTGAAGTGTGAGTATGAACTTAACTGGGTTTAGGTGCAGGAGGAGGCATTCAGTTGCCAGATCAGTTGTATCAACATTTTTCTTCTGCTTTGTGGAAAAGGCAGTGTGTTTGAGGGATTTTGCAGACTACTCTTGTCCAGCTGACTACTTGCAGGGCTTTTCCTGGATATATTGTCCTGGTCTGTTGATTTCCCTTTGAAGCTGTTGGGATTTCTCATGTTCAAGCAACAGCTTATTTGTGCTAATGGAAGAGGACCAAATATTATACACTGGCTGTCCCTTCCTTTTCTCATTTCAATGTATCAATGTATTTTGGGCTGCAGAACAATAAATACCTTATTAATCTTCTTTGAAGAATGAAACAGAATGAAAGCTCCTTAATAATGTAAAATGAATAATAATCATCATAATTTAAAAAATATCAATCATTTTTGTAAAATAAAATTTGTCTGCCTCATGTTCCCTTTCTGCATGCAGATATTTGAAATTGTTGTAGCACATTCTAGGATGAGACAAGGAGGGAGGCTTGTGGTGTGGAGACAGCTTGGAAAAGTTAGCTGCTGGGAACCTGACAAATTCTGGCATGAAGTATATACCATAGTATTTCAGTAAATATCTTCTGTTAGTTCTGGCTAAAGCTGTTTCTCCACTAAGAAAGATGATCTTCATCTCTGGGCTAGAACCAATCACAAATTATAATGAAAATTGGCAACTGCAAGCATGAAAAAATCATTGATCCAAAAATTCATGAACTGTCTTTCATGTAGTGAGATTTCTTTTTGAACTTCAGCTGAGGCTTTTTCTATTTGCTTATTCTTGGTTTTGAGCTTTTAGGAATAATTTTTGACTCTCTTCAGCCTTGGCAAAGTGAAATAAAATAAAAAAAAAAAGGAGTGAAAGGTATGTAATTAAGCATGCGGCAAAACTGCATGTTTCCAGGGTTGTAAAAGGGAGAAGAGAAAAAAAAAAAAAGGAGGTGAGGATTGGAGAAAAAGGGAAGGAAAAACAAAAAAGATAGATGTTGCCAAAGTTCCTCCGAGGTTTAGAAAATTTTCTACATTTCCAGAAGAAAACAATTCAGGCTCCCTGTTGTTGTAAGGCACATTGTAAAGTACAGGTACAGATAGACAGGAATGCTCAACTTCGCACATGCTTCAAGCAGCAGCTAGTCTCCTACTGCTCATTAGGCATGGTTTTATAAAGAAGGGAATATAGTTTATTATTATAATCTGTTTCTAGTAAAGAAGAAGAATTAAAGATGTCTGTTGGTCTGTCACCCCTTTGAGAACAGCAGGTGTTCTGTTTTATTGTCCCGTTGTGGGCAATATCTAAACAATTTAACTAACAACTTCCAATGTAGTCTAAATTGTCTTACTCCCTATTTGGCTACTGGGAACACCAGAGTTTTCTGCAGAAAGTGATCTTTAACCTTGAGAGTTAATGAGAAGATTTCAGCATGTTGTGCTGATAGCTGGAGCTTCTTATTCCCCACTCCTGTAATTGGAAAGAGCTTGTTTGGAGGCCGTTAGGTTTGTGTAGTCCCCAAACTTCGCCGCTTCCCAGACCATTCTCCAACCTACCCCCAGTGAAAGGTCAGGCACAGCATCACATCTTTTTGCAGAGAGCCACACTGTTCTGCCCTCCCATGTCATGGGCATGGCAGCTCCGCTGCCGTGCATCCCCGGTGGATGGGGAGGGTTGGTGGCATTTCATCTCATTACTTAAACACGCAAATACTTGATTTGTGTTCGGGGATTCAGCTTGGTACTTGTAGCTGAATGACAGAAAATAATATTCTTGAGATCTTTATGCTCTGTGCTTTGCCTTTGAGCTGTATTAGTCCCTGCGTGCAGAAGAACCTTCTGCTAAAAATTGTCTATCTGAGCACATGGGGTGGCATGACATGGCCTTTTTCTAGTTCTGCTTGAGATCTTTTCTTGGTCATCACTGGCAGATATGAGCTCATCAAAACGTTAACTCGCAGAGATTTGATAACACTTTAAATGAGAGCGTGTTTCGTGAATGTACCAACATGTTTCTAATAATCCTAGTAAATGTCTCTGTCATGGAAACATAACAAGCGCCATTACAATTGCAGAAGCTGTTAGTCATTTTTAATAGTTGTTCAGGACTATGTTCACTCTATCTTATTATAGATGTTAGTTGTAATTTTTTTTTGCCATGTCTGAAACTCAGTAGTGTGCAATAGAAGCTGTTCCTTCCCACACATTCTTTCTTCTTTAAATTTTGTGCATATAGGTATGAAAATACATGCACAGATAATTTCTGACCAAAAAAAAGGCTCTTTAAATTATTGTAGCCAAGTTTTCTTGGTTGTCAGAACTATTATGCTTCAGTTAAAAATCTGTCTAAATAATTTCTGTAATGAAGCTACGTGGATTTTGGGGTAACGGAGGTTCAGATCCACCTCTGTGTGCTGATACCACAAAATTGTTGCCTTCTCCAGCCTGACAGTTGCCTGCGAGCTGGATGTAAGCGATCATTTTTGTATCTCAGCTGGGTTTTGTACCCCAGCTGTGTTTTTGACGATTCCTGTAGTTCTCCATGGTGGAGCGAGGCTGGAGTCAGCCATGCTCACCCCAGCCTGCGGGAGGAGAGGCCAGGTGACCAGTGCCCGCTCCACCCTGAGGAGGTTCTGCTCCACAAAGACGTGGAGGTGCACCAAAGGCTTTCAAAGATGGAGTATTCATCTGATGACTGGCAAAGAAATACCTCTTCCCTCACTGTTTCAAACATAAACGAGGTAAAAAACCATCATATATAACTTGTTCACAGTTCACATAGTTAAGATACCGATAGCATCCTGCTGCTTGATATTTACCATACCCTGTCTGCACACTGGACTATTCAGTGATGTGATGGCTTTACTAATCCAGAAGTTTGGTTGTTTTTTTTCCTTCTAAACCCCAGCAGAAATGCCGTAAGTTTCATTTCATTGCTGTTTGCCCAGGAAACAGCTAGTGGGTAGGGTCTCCTTCGGGCAGGAGCCGCAGAGGTGATGCTGAGGGGCAGCAGTGGAGCTCTGCAGCCCTCTGGGGCACTGCAGACCGTTACCTTCCTGAAAAGTCAATTAGTGCCATAATTCATGAGCCAATGGATGCAGCATTAAGTTCTGATGGAGAGTAGGGAAGGAGAGACATTCCCACACCAGCTTTGTAAGGACTCGTGTAACAAGAAGTCCCTTGCTACCTACGCACATACCTGCTGAATTGCAATTAAGCATGTTTAAGTCTTTGGTATCTCGATATGTTCCACATAGGAATCCCCATCTCACATATGAGGTGATGAGGCTGTGTCAGCAGCAGATGTTGATAGAAAGTTGATTCTAGTGTAAGTCAGGAACGGATATAGACTGACAAGGAGTTCTGAACCCCTAATATCTGGTACTGCAGAGTAATGACACTTCTACCCACCCCTTTTCCTCTCGTAAAGGCACAGTGGTGGCCTGGGGACCAGAAGCGGGTCATGACGTTGGCAACAGCAGCAGGTTTTCTCTGGCTGAAACTCAGTGATGAAAGAACCATAACATGTATTATACACATTATATCATTCGTGCTTCTTCCCAACTGAGCTCTTCAAGTTGCAATCTAAATCCTATTGTTTCATCTGTATTTCTTCCCCTCTGTCCAGGAAAAAGTTGAAAACTTCTTCCTCCAAGTGAGCCTTTCTGAGACTACCCAAACCACTTAGACCATAAACAATGTACAGTTTTCCCACCGCTGCATTACGTTCACCAACAGGAGCAATTTTACCATTCAGTTTTAGGGGATTTTTCAAAGTTGTGGTAAGAAAAACATCTGCCAACTTCCTTCCTGTGTCTCAGAGTGATGGAACGTTATCAACTCAAAGCAGCTAAGAATTTGCTCCCGTCACTGCAAACCCTTGCCTGCACTGCAAAATGACTTGTGAATGCAGATACAAAATACAGTGTCTTCATTTTAATATAACAAAATATCAATCAGAGTCTTATTAGCAAGGCATGATCTTTGATGTAAGCAGAAAAACTTCAGCAGTAGCAAAGTTGATGATGCTTCTACTGTCACACAAGTGTTTGAAGAAGTAATGAGTGGGATGCTATTTTGCAAAAAAATTGTAGTATCTGGGGGACTAGAAGTGCATTTTTTCTAGATTTGTAGCAATAGTGTGAAAATAGGTAAAGAGGTAATCCAGCAGGTTTTAAGGAAATCCTTGAAGAATGTACCCAAAAACCTGAGACTGCAGCTCATTAAAACGTACTGAAACAATTTTTTGACAGAGACGAGTAGAACATTTGTAAGATCTGACATTTTTGTCTTTTCTTTTGGCATGCAAAGATATTTGCATTTTAGAAAAAAGCCCAGAGAAAGGAGACGGAGAGGGTGTAGGTAATTAAATTTTAATTTTGGTTTTAAAGATCTTTCTCTAATTAGCTTTAAAAGTCAGTGTCTAAGTAAATTGAGTTTCAAGGTGCAATCATCTTTTTCCTCCTGGATCTCAGTATTCAAAAGTAAGGAGAAAGAATATTAGAGAAATAGAAGGAAGATTGTTATTTTAAAGGCCTTTCAAGATAAGGATTTAACATTACCTCATTATTAAAATATAACTGTGGCAGGTTGATGTTTTCTTATTGTTAAATTTCAAAGTCATTGAGTAGTCACGGTTAGGAAAATGGAAAACTTAGGTTCTATTAAAAGAAATTGAAAACGATACTGAGAAGCTAAGGACTTTTCTTTCTTTTGTTTTGTAATAAGACTTTTTTTGGTGGCTTGGCATCTTCTTTTCACTGCCGTCCATTCTTCCAGAGATGTTCTTACTTTTCTATGAGTTGTTTTTGATCGCAGTCAAGTTAATATAGTGTCTTCTATTTCTTAAAGCTATGCTAGCCTGCAGTGGCTTTTTGTTTGTACATTTTACAGAGCCAAGTATATTTTCTCTACATTTTGTGATGGTTAGGGACATATGCACACCTGTCAGATTTTACAGGCTGAGTGTTAAGAGTCCCATGACCTGCTTCGTTCATCTGCCATCTGCTAGACCACGTTGTGCATTTTTAGTGCCGTGGTACGGCCTCTGCCCCGCTCCTGATGTGGCTGCCTGCCAGGTCCCCAACTGCATGGGGCAGTGGTGTGAGGAAAACAGAGTAATTGTGATTTCTCATGATTTTAATGTGCGAATGCATATAAATGTGCCATTTTAAAGCTAAAGAAGGCAGAGAACAGTATTTGATAACAGTGAAAATATGTCTGTGAGGAAGTACATAAGCTGTTGTTTGAAGATGAATAGCTAGAAGAATAACTGAAAACAGTTGGGTTTATACATGAAGTAATATCTGGAATTGTGTGAGGTTAACAATGATTTTTTTTTTTTTTCTCTATAAGAGGATGGCAGTCTTGTTACTTAACCGAGAGTTCTGAATGGAGAGAAATTAATTTTAGAAGTTGATGTTTTTAAGCATAAGCATATTTTCAAGTAGAGAAATGCTAATTATCTAAACTGTGTCATCTTAAGCTTTCTTGTAATTCTGAAAGAGGCAACCATCAACACTAGATAGTTGGCATTTGTAGGTGAATGATGCACAACTGATATAATATATTCAAATATTAAAGCATGTGAAGGAAATTAATGCATCTTGGAAATTCCAAGTTAACGTGAGCATAAACACCTCAGTATGGTTTGAAAATCAGTGTAGAAATCTTAAAAGTTGGAGGCAATCTTAGTCTAGAGATTGTTGTCCAGTAGGCTGTCATGAGGATTCCTGTTAGTTTTGGTTTCATTTAACATCTTTAAATCTGGGAGAAGCAGTACTGTAAATAGTATGTTAATTAAATTTCCAGATGTTGATAAACAAGGAAAGGAGAATAATATGCAGGGAGGAAAGATAAATATCCCAACAGAGATGTAGTACACATATCGGAAAAATACAATTTAATTCAGCCTGAATAAATAGAAGCTAACGTATAAGAATATTGATCTAAACTGAACATATGCTTTAATTAACAAGACACAGATGCTGAAGTGAGGCTATAGAAAAAGTTTTAGGATTTCTGTGGATGTTCTGGATTGATACCATGACAATGAAATACCCAAACGTGATTATTGTTGACTATGTGTTAGTGTCAAAGTTCAAAAAAAGACAGGGAGGATACTCCCTGTAAGACAGCACTGAGCATATTTCATAAGAGAAATACACTATTCTGGGTGTCTTCTGAACAAATTAGGACCAGAATAATATTTACAAAAATGAACAGCAACAGAGAATTAAGAGAGGCAGCAGTGAAGTAATATGCTGTGTGGCACCATTTAGGGGAGAAATGCTATAATTGTCCGTGATACATGAAAGGAAAAGATAGTTTTGTAAGTGAAGGGGACATAACTAGTAACAGGAGGATGAATTTTGGGAAATTAATACAAATTTAGAAAATAAAAGAATTATGAAATTTTTGACCAAGGAAAGACTATTCATGATGGGAAACGCTGGAAATTTTTTTATTAAATAGTAGATACTTAAAAGTGGAATGGATTCTAGAGGAGAGAAAAGTAACGGTCTGGACCATGAAGAGAGAGTGGGTGGTATGTTACAGATATCCTCTGTCTTTGCTGTCATGTCCAAAAGTATGTTTCTGAAAAGATCTGCAACTGGTAGTGTCTTTACAGTGCTACTGTCTTGCATCCCTCCCAGCAGTCACCTCCGTCTCGCATGCCTGAGTTTGCTTCTGCAGGACAGATGATGCAGTTCTCTGAGGAGTAGTTCTTCACCTCTTGGAACTGCTTATGTTTTTCTGTATTTTTTTCTTTTCTAATTTGAGATGCGTACATATGATTTGCACAGTTCTGTTAATCTTGTAGAGAAGTGCTGGCTTATGTTAGCTGCTGCTGAAGTTTAATGGAGTTTGTAGATAAGTTCACAGTCAGCTGTTTTTTGTCTCCAACTGTTTTTCTTCTATCTGAAGAGAAAGAGCTTTGAAACGCTGTGTGGTAGTCCAGTTTGCAACAGCCTCAGTGATCTTTAGAAGTTACCATCATTTTGCCTCCAGAGGTTTGCAAGAATGAAAGTTGAACTGATTTGGGGATTTGAGCTTTTGAAGGTCATAAGGGATGTTTGGCTCTTGCTGTGTCCAGCTGAGTGGAACGAGGAGCTGAACTGAACCAACTGAAATTGGAACCAGAGCTCGGGGAGCTGTGCTGGAGTGTGAAACTCAAGACTTATCTAAATATTTTTTAAAAGATATTTCAGGTAAATATAGACAAAGTCTTAACTTGTCGTTTCAAGTACTTTAAGCTGAAAGGTGCAGCCCTGCTTTCCTGAGCCCCAGGATAACCCTCATTCATCCGTTCTCTTGGATTCCAGACGAGGGTTTGAGCAGTATGATGAGCTGGATGGGCGACAGAGGCAGCAAAACTGCTGAGTCTCTATCTCCCATCCACAGACCAGTTTCTTGGTGCTGAGGTGGGATCTATGTGTGTCTTGTGTATACAACACAGTCTGACGTACATACATATATCTATGGGTTCCCTTTCAGGAACTCAAGTGTCTTTCCATGTCGATAGCTACTCCTTCCCACAGAGTTTTGTGCTTTTACTGAATCATCATTTTCCCAGACAAGACTCTAGAGTGTGCAGAGGGAAAATACCCAGTTCTGTTCAGGTCTACTCATCAGTCATGGGCCTGATGGTCTGTGTGAGGTGGCCAGAAACCACCAAAAGATCATTCCTCACTTCTGTGCCTTAAATTCACTGCACACCAAACTGTGCAAGCTGCCAGGGGCACCGAGGAGCTGAAACATCAGTTGAAATCGTCCCAGAGCAAAATTGTCTTGGCTATGCTGTATAAATATATGTGTGTATTTTTCTAGTCATGCCCTCCAAGCTGACATCTGAGAGGAAATCGGTATGGGAAGGTATATATTAGCTCTGCTCTGAGACCACCATCCTTTGTGCTGAATGCCTGCATGCAGGACGACAGATTCAGCTTTATGGATGAAATTTGCCAGATCCTCAAATGCTTTTTGCTCGTGAGCATATTTGAAAATCAGAGGAGGTGATGACCCTTTTAAAATAAAAATGGAATTGCTGGCAGGAAGGAAAGGTAAAACTGTGTTTTCAGCCTTTAAAGATGGTTATAAAATGTGTATTGGCTGTTTTTATAATTTATAGTGAAACTGCTGTTGCTTTTAATAAAATGAGACTTCCAGTCAGAATTTCATGATTATGAATGTGAGCATTTTGTTATCGAGCTTGGATTTATCCTACAAATAACCATTTTCTAGCAGAACTGTGGCTATATACATAACTTAATGGGATTCTCTGTCACACATAATTCTTTCTGAAGTTATAGTGTTGGACTCATTGCTGAATACTTCAAGTCCTTGAATGTGGCTCAAGAACTGAGTTAGTGGTAACTTTCATGATTTTTAACTTAATTTTTCCTTAATTCTTAGACTTTTAAAACTTCCTGTAATTCATTATTAGATTTACCGTTTCAAGTGCTTATTTAAAAGGCACCTTAGCTGCAGAAGCAAATCAATATTTACAGTGCATTAGTGCCACAGAGAATTTGAAGCCTTGTGATTAGAGTTCATTGCTGTTTTATCCACTCTTCAAAGAAACCACAGACTTCAAACGGTATCAGCCATCATCCTGGAATCAGTGACATTGCATCGGTCCCATGCGTACTTCATCTTGTGGTTTAATTATTAAGTTCCTTTCCTTTGATTTTCCTTTTAATATTTCAAGTATATCCTCTTCAAATCTATAAATTCAAGTAAACCAGAAGATTGTAACCAAGAAAATATTGGTAGAAAAATCTGTTCAATATATACTTTTATGTTGTTGTTTTACTGGAGAGTATCAAAACCCAGTTAGAATGGTCTCTCAGAACAGAATTGGAGAGAGGGATGCAGGCGATTATATTTACAACTTGTGGTTAGCATAGTGTGAATAAGATTTAATTCTTGGATTAATACCTGGAGTGGTATTGACCGTTGCCAAGCAGCATACACTAGAGCTAGCTCCATGTGCTTGTCCCATTCCAGCAATAAAAAAAAAATAAATTACCATATGTTTAAGTTTCTAGTTTAACTGGGAAATACATAGATCCAACACACCCGAATTATTGTCATTTATAATTCATGTTATTGGGAAGTTTTGTTAGTAATACAAACGACATTTCCTTATGTATGGAACCATTTTCATGAGGTGAGAATAGAATTTATCATGTTGTATCTTTATATTGACAGAACACCCTTTTTAAAAAAAAAAAAAAAGATTTGGAGAAGTGTTCAGTAATGTCTGAATATATCTCAATAACTAACTTACTAAAATGAAATGGGTCATATTAAAGGTGGCTCATCAGTGAACAGATTTTGTAGAGAAACTTCTCAAACTTCTCATGTTAATGTTTGGGAATTCTGTTGCATAATTGACTTCCTGTATTGTGTAAAGTCTCTGCTGCTTACCATGGTGCAAACTCCCAGGTTTTTGCTAGAAAGCAAAAGGCAAGGCAGTGATAGTTGCTTGCTTGCCTCCAAAAAGTGCTGACTTGAGTTCCAGTTTCTTCCTTCCTTCCTTTGTTGGCAATTCTGCTTCTGTTCTTAGAGAAGTTCACCCAACTGAACTTTTGTTTTCTCACGGAATTTGACGAAAAAGTGTAAAAATACAAGAACATTTTGCTATCACCGTGCTTATATATAGATGTACGAGCATAAGGAGCAAGTGAACTCATGTTTGAAAATTGTAATTCTCTGTTGTAGGGTGGGTAGCTGAGGCAAACAGGATAATATGCACGGGCTGCTGCTTGGAACAAATATAGATTGGTACTTTTCTTAAGTGGCACTACGTACTACAGAGCCACTTTCTTGCTCAAGCTAATTACTAAACGAGGGGGTATGGTCAGGGCTGCACCAGCACCGTCACCGCTGCTAATGGGTAGCTTCATTAACCGTGGTGGGGCTGTTGCTGGGACTGCAGCTGTGACACCTCTGTTACAGACATCTCTTGCCATTTGATGGTCTGCTTTTATTGTTTGCCATCTAAGCGGAAATGAAAGGCTTTACCTTCAGCTGCTTCATGAAACTTGAAGTAGTTGAAGACAAGGCAATCAAAGAAAAACCCTCTGAATTTATGAGTATGTACTGAGTAATCAAAATCGAAGTAGAGTTGACTTAGACCATAAATACTCTTCTGTGTAATTAAAGTGTTCTTTCTTGAAATATTCTTTTAATTACTTCTAGTTCTGTTATATATATAAAAATATGTACAAATGTACATATTTATAAAAGAAAACATTTTATTTGCTAGAAATTAATCATGAGTATTTTTGTTATGAAAATAATAATAAAAAAGGGATTTTCAAAGGAAAGAGAAATAGTACCATTGTGGGAGAACCCCAAAATTAATTATCTCTTGTATATCAGGGTGGGCATGAAATAGAATGACTGTTTGGTGTTTAGTCCTGTAACACCTGTGTGTACCTCAGCAGCATGAGTCCTAGTTGTTTAAAACAAAAATAATAAATGCTCACACATTTTCTCTAGTGTGGCATGACTTACTGTATTTCTCATGGTCTTTATAATGCCATGCAAAATAAGATTCTGTATTTTAATACTGTTATACATAGTGTTAACATGAAGCTATTGTAAAATTTAAAACTAGTCACTTAAACCCCTGTCATTGTTTTCTTGCCAGTATTGTGAGAGGTGCGCCTTCAGCTGCCTCGAAGACTGTTTCATCAGAGCATTAAAAAAGAAAACAGCCAGGTTTTCATTCTCAAGTGTCGTCCAGTGTGCATTTCCCAGTAACTCTGCTGCTTACCTGCTGTAACTTTTACCTTTTCCTTTCCCACTTCGCATTCAGGGTTCCCAGTGCAGCAGTGAAGAGAAATTCAGCTGATAAATCATGTCCCCTCCGTTCTGACGCTGAGTGGGAGAGTGCTGAGAGGTCGCAAATACAGGCAATGAAACCTCTGTTTGGGCAAGGAAAGGATAGATATGTGGATATTTGTTGCAGGATAATAAATGGAATTGGAAAAAATTAAGTTGTATTTCAAGAGAAACTAACCTTAATGGGCCATCAAAGTTTCCAGAATGGATTTGACCTCTACATATATTAAAAAAACCTATCTCTTTCCAATCAGTCTACCTGCCTGCTGCATCGTTTATTACTAATGAAATATTTTCCTCTTGTCAGTCATGCCAGCTGGAAGGCTACAGGAATCAGGGTAAATCAGCACAGATCTTGTTTCATCTGTCAGGCAGAGGCAAAGGAAGAATGAAGAATAGAAAATAGTCACTTCCATAAGTTTTGAGAAAGCAACGGCGAGTACGTTGTAGAAGGCGAGGAGGCTGCCTTTTGCTGCCGAGAGGCAAGTGTGCAGCTTCTTGCAAGCGTGTGGTGCTGGCGGTGCCCATGCTGCGGCCATGGCAATGGGGTGGGGGACACATCGTCCTAGTCCACCCCTTCCTTTGTCACCAGGCTGTTCAATTAGTAGCCTTTGGCTACTTCCTCTTTAAAATGCCCGTAGGTCACCTTAGCCTCTTAGTCGTTCAAGCTTTTTTTTTTCCAAGGTTTTATTTTTCCAAGCTTTTTTTTTTTTTCAAGTTGTTCAAGCTCTTTTTTGATTTTACACAACAACCGACAGATAGCGATGCTGCGCTTGTATGTGTAAAACCAATGAGCTGTGCTAGGTTCAAAGAGTTTGGTTTCCCCCTCGTTTTCTCCTCGTGCGGCCAAGTGGCAAGGCTGTGGTATTGAGGAAACAGACCTTGTCCTTGAGGAACTATGCTGAGGTCAATAACTCCTTACTCTGTGAAACCACATTTGGTCAAAACCACCCATCCAGAGCTTGAAAAAATATTTTTCTTATGTGAAAAACATTTTAAATCTAGTCAATGTTTATTTACTGTCTGTTTTATTCTTCAGATATGCCTCTTCATGTCCGACGTAGTAGTGACCCTGCACTGATTGGCCTCTCAACCTCTGTAAGCGATACCAATTTTTCTTCAGAAGAGCCTTCACGGAAAAACCCTACAAGGTGGTCCACAACAGCGGGCTTTCTCAAGCAGAACAACCCTGGCGTACCCAGTGCTCATGAAAGAAAGGTATATTTCTTTCCCCGTCTTTATGCAATAAATGACAAATGTGCATGAATCTTGAATTGCTGTTTTGTCCTTCTCTCACCTGCTCCTGGTTTAAACTTGTATTTTCTGACCTTGTCCACCAAACCCCCATCGTCAGAGAGGAATGTTTGAGTCACACACATTTCTTGCCCTCAGGAGACTCTCGGTGATGCCCACAGCAGGGGCTCTAAAAACTTGATTTTGCTGTTAACTTTAGTTGACGCTCTAATTACTCATTATTCTGCAAAGCAGGGCCTAAATGCTGTCACCTGGTTTCTTTGAATGCAAATAGGTCATGTCTATAATGATCTTTACTGATCTCCACAGAAGTCCTAATGTCAGTGCATAATGTGCGTGCCCACAGCTGGTCTGGTCTGTCTTTCTGACCTAGCATTGCTAGTTTTTACTTTCTGAGGCACTAGTCAAGTAATACAAAACACAAATTACAAATGCTGTCTCTCCTTGATAGCATTCTTAAAACTAAAACAGTGAAATGCGGAGTGAGTATTTTTTCCTTCGTTTTTTCAAAATGATTTCAGTATCTCTACATGAATTGCATTATTAGCTAGAGAAGTCAGCAGGAAGCTCTCTTCTCAGTGCATTATTGAAAAAAAAAATTTGGAAGAAATATTCCCTTTTGTACAGCCCTGACATTGCCCGTAATTGTGATGGCAACTTGCAAACAAACTCACAAGGAAAAATGTATGTATATTTTCCAATAGAAATGAGTAATTTTTACAGAAAGTTGCACTTTTGTTTACCATTCTGACTGCTGAGCACAAAATCCTGTTGGAAAATATGCAGCTTATTTATTTTTTTTCTTTATTATTATTAATTCCGTGTAGTATAAATGCAAACTAAGACACTGCAGCCAGGGCTCCCAGACCCCAAACAAAGAAGTCTTTACATGCTGCTAATGAACTTAAGTATCTTTGGTGGGCTTTTGGTTATTTCAAAAACATCTGTAAAAGCACAGTGCTCATAGGCATTGAGGTCTATATTCTTACAGAGGTGTCAATTTAACATGGTATCGTTAGGTCTCTACTTAATCAGGATTTCAGGTAGGTAATGGTATATTTTCTGTCACTTGTGCCGGTGTGGCACAGAAGTGCATGTTGTTTTGAAAAATATCTTTATACTATTCTGATTTGGAGAAGAAAAATTATAATATAATCCACTTGAAGTGTTAACATTTTCAGTTAATTTTTTGAAATCCTAATGAGACTACACTTCATTACTCCAAAGCATAGCTGTGGAGGGCCATACACAGCATAGTCAGAGTTCTTTGCATGTCTGAAGTTAGCAGAAATTGGAGGGAATTGAACAGCAGCTAATCTTTCGCACTAGTCTTCTTGCATCATTAGTTGTTCAGCATGTACTTACTCTTAATTTTCGTGAAAATATTTCATGTCTATTGGAGCATGGTGACCAAACTGGACAGGAATGCATGTGATCTCATGTAGTGATGAGAAGCAAGGCACAAGAGCATATTAAATCAAGAAGACTGGAAAAAACTAATGTAGGTTGGTTAGTACAGTAAATACTGATAATTTCTTTTACCTTTTTTGCACACTGTATACATCAATCCTTTCAGTAGAGCAGCTCCCCGAGTGCACTATTTTTAATAACTAAAACACTGTAAACAACTAGAATTAAATAGTAATTGTTGTGCAACTTATGTTATGAATTAATCCTGAGTTCATTTGTGCTAGACTGGTTTTTTTTGTGTTTTCAGCATCTTGATTTCTTCATGCGAGTCAAGATTTTGCAGTGAATCCTGTTTCTCTTAGGAATGGATATTAAGAATTCTCCTTTCCTTTCCCAGTATTAGCAACAGTTTCATTTGTAGTATTATTCTAAAGGGAGCCTTTTTGAAGTCTCTGTCACCAGTCACTTACCGAAGTACTAACGCTGAATTTTTACAAAAGTATTTTGTTTGTTTGAACTATAACAAGTCCTCACTACTTTTCTTATGTTAGGTTGTTTTCTTCAGCTACTCGGATAACAAAAAGAGATAGCTGTGCTTTGTTCCAGACTGTTTTGTTGATTATAGATGACACGGACATTTCAAGCAAAGCAATGAGAACAATCTTAATTTTCTGCTCAGTGCATTGGGCTTGAGCACCCATATATCTTTTGTGGGCGGTTGGCACTACGTAATGTTTTCACTGCAGTTCTCTCTCTTGACAGCACAAGAACATATGTTCTTGGGCTGAGATTTGCAGCACAGTTGTAGATTAGCAACTTTGCCCCAGCAGTATCTTGCAGAAACAAGAAAAGGGTTTCTGGGAGAGTTGCCAAAAGCTTCATCCACCTACTGACTCTAAGAAGTGACATTACTTTCAGCCCGTCACCTCTAAAGAGAAATAATTGACAGGTAGAAACCCTGTCCAATTTTTGGAGGAATTAGCAGAGAGAAACTGCATGTATCTGGCAGAAGGGATTTATTTCTCGGGGGCAAGCGAGAGAAGACTCCTTATTGGTGTTTGTTTCATTTTGGGTAAGAAGAATTTGGAATGGCAGGAAAATGGGCAGATGCCCAAGACGAGATGAAATGAAAGGGTGGGAGTGGTGCCATGCACTGAGGGCTGTGAGGAGCCAGGACATATGCCAGGAGTTCTGGGCAAACAGAAAGGGAAAAGGGCACTGGGGAAGAGGAAAAAATGTGGGATATTTGAAGGATCCTGTTGAAGAAATTGTAGCGCTACCTGTAGTTACTAGGGTCAATGAAGCCAGACATGAGGCTCTCCCGTGTCCTTAAGAAAAGAAGAGAATGACCAGAGAGGGACAGAATTTGGTTTGGAGGGGCCTGAGTAGGTCCTGCAAAGATTTGAATTTGTGTTGAACTTGAGATGCATTTCTCCTACAGTAAGCAGGATGTTTTGGTATGAAACCCTTGCACTGAACTGGACATGCGGTCTGATCCATTTTTCATATCATCAATGTAAAGAAACACGTTATCAGGATATCACAATACACTCTTGTGTTTCCTTAGAATTCGAATCTCAACCACTTCTGGTTTCTGTGTTGTTCATCTGTAAGCGCAACTTGAAACCAGACCTTCTGTGTCTCAAAGTATTTATTTGAAGAATTATTGTTGTTATTGATTATTTACAAGTTATTGTAGTGTTGGTAGCTGTACTCAGCTAGGTAATTCCGGACCTCTTCCTTATGTATTGTTCCCATGAGTGGTCTCAACCTAATGATTAGGTCTCTTCATCTGTGCAAGTATTCACAAAATTGGATCATCATTATCAGCAGCTTAAGTAGGTAAATTTTTCTTGTGTGTTTTCTTTTAACTGAATATTAAAATCACTTTCAGATACATTTGTGTGTGAGACATACCTGCATTACCTAGTGAGTCATGGCTTGACTTAATCCTGTCTCCTGCTTCCTTGAGCCATTCTAATGAAACAAGAAGAAATCTCTTAGTAAAAATATCTTCTCAAAGGCCTGCAGTAATTCCTGATTTGCAAGCTGTAATTTTGTTTGATTTGTGTTGAACTGTACAGCTGAACAGATTGTATGCGGCTGAAGCATATCAAGTGTGCTTTTTTCACTGCAGTAAAATGTTTTTTGATATTGTTGTTTTCTGAATAACTGTTAATTTGAATGACATTCTTAATATTTCACTACCAAAGCATATTGGCTCAACTAGCTGTCCTTAATCGTGTGAGCTGCGTAAATGAAAATCAGGTTTCTTTTCCCTTAGATGTTTGTGTTACTGTATTGGAAGAATGTAAATGCAACAACCAGATAATGTTGTGTCTTATAGTGACTGTGAATTAATTATCCCATATATTTTCAGTGTGGTTTTTTTAATTTGCATCTCCATTTGTGGTGAGGAATTGCATATCATTACAAATTAGTTATTTGTTTTGATCCTGCGTCTCTGAAAGATGCAAGGCTTGTCTAGTTAACCTGCCTTGCTTAATGCAGGGATATACCATGGCTAACTGGCTTATGAAAAATTTCCCACTGTGACTTTCCTGAATTTGATTCATATATTGTTGCATCAGAGATAGCAGCATTGGTACAGCAGAAAGAAGTGAAAATGTACACTAAGAAGGGAGAGCTCAAGAGAGAGCAATGAGAGAGAAAAATGATTGTGCATGGGCTTCTGCGCCTCTCTCGCTCCTGGGTTCACCCACCTGGAGCAAAGCAAATGGCGTGCAACGTGCTCTGCGTGGTGGATCAGCAACAGCAAACACATAACTGAGTGTATTTGGCACATGGTTTTTTAATTTTTTTTTTCTTCTCCTTTTGGCCTTTGCCGTTTAGTCAGCAGCTGGGTTTTTTTCTTTCTTTGTTTTTAAATGGGTTTTCCCACATACCTATTTTGAGGTTGAAAATAGCCATGCCTTGTAGGAATAATTATTTTCAGGATGTAATTTCTTCCTACTTGGAAACCTAATCTTTTTGGGCACTGTAAACTGCAGAGGAAGAATTTGAAATGGGAATATGAGTGTGATCTAAGTCTCATCTAGTGTCAAATCCCTTACCTGTAAAGCATTGTGTTTCCCACCATCTCTTCTTGCAGGTATTTTTACTGTTCCGATGGGTTGAGCCTGATGAGTACAAATTTTCAGATTGTTGGATTGTAGGATTTTTTTATTTGTGCGAAAGATGCAATGCTTTCTAATCCTCTTTGTAAACAGAATAAAAAAAAAAATCTTTAATGAAATGTGTCTAGATAGGAGAGAAGCATGCATGTATTAGATGAAAAGCTTCAACAATAATGGTACGTCAGTGTCAAAATCAGATTTAAAGTGAAAATTAGTTGCATTTAGCTTTGAGTCTTTTCAAACACAGCTTGGTGAAGTTTGCTTTGTCATCATCACCGAAGACACAGTATTTCAATAGGTTTTAGCTATAATTCAGAGGATTGAAGTGTCTTATATTAGAACTGTGCGTGTTAGTGTCATTTTGTAGCCACAGAGTTTGAATTGCAGCGTGTAAATCGATGAGATTGAGCAGGGGAGCCTGCAGGCTAAAAGACTGGGAATCATTCTGGGAGCAAGAGACCAAAGTGTTGCTTATGCTTCTTGGGAACCTTCACTTCTGGTTCGTATTCCTGCAGAAGGAAGGCAGCGTGTACCGATGAACAATGTTGGTGAAGTGCTGTAATACAACAGAATCAGCTAAGGAGAAATACAGAGTAAATGCAAAGAGCCTGGCATCTCTGTCATGATAGGTTTTAAACCCCCGCATAATGAATGCAGCTTTCTGCTTTCAAAATAAAAATGGCAATGTTTTAAACAGAAGTTCTGAAGGATTCAATAGCCATGAATATTTCCTCATCGAGGTTTATTCTCTTTTCAGTGAGACAGCCACAATTTTTGTCATTTCAGATGTGATTTCACATAAGACTGAGAGAAAGGGAGAATGTGAGTTATCTACAGATGATGAAATAGAGTGTTTTAATACAGAAAAAGTTGTTATAGGCAAGAGATTAATGGAAATTCAAAAAGCAAAAGTTACGTTCACCAGTTTTCTTTCTTTGTGATAGAAACTTGTCTCTGGCAGCTTGTCACCTGATGTTGAAATAGTTTAGAGGAATCGTACCCAAACAGAGTACAATATGAAATAAACATAGTATGTGTTATTTTTGTCCTGGGCAGTGTGTAAAATTCATGACTTTCACAGAATCACAGAACAGCTGAGGTTGGAAGGTACCTCTGGAGATCGTCTTGTCTGACCTTTCTGGTCGAAACAGGGTCCACTAGATCAGGTTACTCAGGTTCGTGTCCAGTCAGGTTTTGAGTATATGCATCCCTAAGGATGGAGGCTGCACCAGCTCTCTAAGCAACCTCTTCCAGTGTTCAATTGCCCTTACAGTAAGAAAGTTGTTTCTTATGTTTTGATAGAATTACCTGTATTTATGTATCCATCGCCTCTTACGCTTTCACTGGATACCACGGAGAAGAGAATGACTTTCTTTACAGAACAGCTAGCTATACTTTAGTGCAATAAAAATTAAAATCTTTTTGGTAGAACTCAACATTCCTCACTTTCAAAATGTGAAAACAGATACAGTATTTCTCATCATCGTCATCGGGGTGGGAATGAGAGACATAAAATGAAAAACCCTTGCCTGGTGCACAGAGAGGTAACAGCCAACGTGTACCACTTGATGCTGTGCTGTTCTGTTTGCTGAGTCCTGTGTACATGGACAGGATTCAACTGTTTGCATCCAAAGTCAGTCATGAGCAGACGCATTAAGAAGCATGGGAAAAGCCAACCAGAAAAAGAATAAATCCAAAGTGAAGGTGTGATTTTCTCCGTCTCTTTTGTTGTTCTACCTCTTTTTGCTCCGAGTCATCCATTTGTGGAAACCCATCTATCAAATTTCCTCCCTGTCCCCCAAATGAGACAGATTATTGGTCCAAGATACTAGAGAGATCTGAGAGCTGGTAAGTTTTTTTCCAGCTCTGCTCTGAGGCTGAGCAAGTCTGTTGATCACTCTCAATCTTTGTTCTTCATCAGTAGCGTAAGAAGAATAAGTCTTTTTCTCCCAGTACTGTGCTATCCCATCTCTCTTTCTGCGTGATGGGTGAGCAGTGCCTGGGTGAGCAATGCCTGGTCCATAGGTGAGGGGACATGGTGCTGCATCATGAGCTGGGAGTGCCGAGGAGGGTCCGGATGAGCGAGTCTCTTACTGGTGATGAAGGAATGGTGGAACATGGAGAGGTTGTTTGTCTTTTCACTTCAGTAAATTCAATGTACAGCACCGCTCTGAGAGACGGAGAAAGCTATAGTGAAAACACAAAGCTCTCAAGTACATGGTATAGGATAATTGAAGTTGTAACAAATGACTGACTTTTCCCCTGCCATTTATCTAAGTGAATGTGTACTTTCCAAATTCCCATGTTTAAATGTTCAGCTCTATTTCTTTTAATTTTTTATGTTCTTGCATCTCTCTCTGGGCTCGAGGGTGAAAAACTCTGGGCCTGAAAGAGTAGCTTGATAAAAGATTGAATAAGTTTAAAAAAAGAAAAAAAAATGTTGGATGTTCAGGTTTAGTGATTTTATTTTATTTTTTAAGTTTAGGAACACACGCATACGTTTTCATTGGCAAAAGTTGGATCTGGGTTTTGACCTACTTTCATCTATTTAGTTGTAACCCACAACTGTGCATTTACAGTATACACTCGTGGTTCAAGAGTTCCTGCAGATTCATATATTTGTCTGTTTTGTTTCCATATTATCAAAGTTGTGTATTGGTGGAAAGCAGGTTTGGGTTTAGGCTGAATGTGTAGCTAGCAAGAAAAAGAAGCTTAAAGTACAATCCAGGTTGCAGGTTGCGCTTCCCTACAGCGTTCTGACATGAGTCTGCGCAGTTTAAACAGTGATTATTCCAGCCTTTTTTGCTGTATTCCTTGTATTTTTAAATGAACCTAGGCCATGTTGCAATTAATACTAATGACACAAGAACACAAGGAAAGACAACCAGGCAAAGTAATCTCAGAATAAAATTCAGACCCAATGTGGAACTAATCAATACAAAAGAGTAGTATGGCTGGAGAGGAGACGGTAAGATTTAATTAGTTGGGAAATTCAGCTGCATTAAATACAGGATTTCAAACCAGGAACACCTAGTCACCTTCTGGGCTTATTTCTGTTACGACTAAATCTGGGGCTGAAACACATGTCACTTAGCCTGGTTTTGTTTCACGGCCTGCCAGAAAGGGGATGATCGTTCTGTGCTACCACTCAGTTTTACTGTCTTCTTATAAATGAGCTTTTCAGCTCCTGTATACAGATGTCCAGCTTAAGAGCGTTGCCTGCCGAGCACATGAAGTAAAAGAAATTTGGAGGAAAGCTAGAACCGTAAGATGGAGAACGATGGGAAGCTGTTTAGTGTGAGAAAGGCTTGTAAATTAATAAACAAGCAAACTGAATCGAGAGGATGCCCCTGAGACTGCAAGGAGCCTAAGGTGACAGCGTTGCTGTAAACTCAGATAAAAGAGAAACACACTGCTACAAGCCACCCATCTGGTACCTATTTGGGCCTTTCCCCGCAGACCGCAGGAGGGATTCTGGCCAAGGTCTGGCATGAATTTGCAAGTCGGATGAGGTAAGGGATGCTTTGCTGTGAGCCTTTCGGAGTCCCCTGTCCATATTGGTAAATAGGGAGGAGGCTGGTGGTGTGGGCAAGGGCTGGCGGAGGGGGGGTGCGTCTGGCTGCAGCGTGCGAAGGCACCGCTGCTTGCCACGGGTTTGAGGCATTGCCTTCCTGCTTCTGACCTTAAATCACCCCGCTTCTCCACGCTTGTCAACGTAATGAAGAAAGAGAGAAAAAAAACCAGTTTAGTTAGTCTGAGAAGACAGAACGGTTACCTCATCCCCCGGCCTCCTTTCTTCGTTCCAGGACTGCAGGTGCAAGTTTCTAAACATTGAGCTATGGCCACCTGAAAGCATCTACCCAACACTTAAAAGCATACTGCTGGTGGTTTATAAGATATTCTTAATTTCGAGATCTAAATACAAGATGCTTGTGAAGTTTCCTGTACCCTATTGTTTCCTGTTTTCCTTAGCTCCCAGAATTAACATTCTATTTGTTAAATCCTATCTTCAGAGCATACTTTTGAAATTACTTGATTATCAGCTTTTTTTTCCTCCTGCAAAGTTGACATTTAAAATAAACAAACAACTTTAAAAATGCTGTTTCATCTAAATCCAAATTGACACAAAACATTGTATAAATTTGGGTACAAAAACAAATACCTGGTGAAAATGGCAGGATTGTGCCTAATTATATTATTGCATTTAAACAGATAGCCATATAGATTCAGGTATAGCTGGATACACATAGAAACTCTTTAGAGGCCTTTAAAGTGGCACAGCAAAAGAGAATATTTAACTTTAGTGAAAAATAGTAGAAGGGGAAACAGGTTTCTAAGTATAATAGGTAGCTTCATGATGTTTTCAGTTAACTGGTTCATTTATTTTTTGAAACTATGGAAAGCCATGCCTTTTTAGTTAAGAAGCTTACAGAAATAAAATCCAGCTTCTGAATTATAATTAGAGAATATCAACTGCCGTATGTTATTTGGGTTGTTTTGCATTATCTGTCTTGAAGTTTTATTGTTAGATTAATAAGTAAAGAGTGAATAGAAGCAGCAGCTTCTTTCCTATCCCTCAGTCTGAGAAATAACAATGTACACTGGTAATTTCTGGCTTTGCATGGATATGCGCAGAGATCATGACATCTTTGATTTTTCCGTTGTAAACAACAATGTTTTGGATAGGCAGTTGTATGTTTTTTAGTTTACTCTTAATTTAACCCATATTCTTTAACACTAAATATTTACATATAACACCACATGCACAGAAAGCTATCTGTTCATCATGGCCCCTAGTTACTGCTTTTTTTTAAGGTCAGGACTTGCTTGTCAATCAAAGGGTAACATGGACTATATGAATTGGAACAACTCTGGAAATTTCTGAGCGTAAGGTGATAGAACTTAAGCAGAACATTGGCTTTTCAATTGCCTTTCTCCTTGTTGGCATCTAATGAGCTATTGTTGATGCATAATACATTAATTCCATTCACGGAGCTATAGAGAGGGTCATTTCTGAAGACTAGTCTTTCTGAAAACATCAGGATGACTACAGAGTGGTCATTTTTCTCATCTATTTTCATCATAAATAGGGCATGCAAGTTCTTTATTAGACTATTAGATTTGCATCTTCTGCATCCTGAGACAGTTTTTACCAGTTGCTGGAAATGACCCATGTTCCAGCTCAGAGCTGAGAGGAGGCACAAAGCTGTGATATTTCTTTAATGTCGGGGTCTCTTTTACTTTACTCCTTGGAGAATGGCCTAAGATCAAAAGTTCCTCATGTTGGGTGACCAGAACTGGTTCCTTCTTATCTGTGTTAGATGGCTGGGCTTCATCTGGATTATTGTAGCTCCTGGGGTCCTGTTCTTCAATACAACTCAAAAAAAGCAAGCTTTGAAACTAAATTGTAGAATGATAAAGTGAACTGAATCTACTGAGAGGAAAAGGAAGCTTGCCGAAGCAGTAATGTCAGATTCTTAAGATATATAGATATTTATAAAGATAACTGGTACAATTAGTTTCGAGGTAAACTCTTGAAATATGGTACAATTTGTTGTTAAAAAGCTGCTGATGAATAAAGAGAACAGTTCCAAATCTGACCTCTATGTAAGAAGATGTTTTTCTTTTAAAAGGGAATTTCTGTTTGTTAAACACATCTATCAGTTTAATTAATTTCCCATATGTAATGTATTTTCCCTGTAAAATAGACGTTGTTTGTGCAGCTTTCTTTTTTTGAGAAATGGGGATTTTTGAGAAATGGGGTCTTATTGCTCATTTATTTGTCTAAAGCCTAGTTAAAAAAACCCAACACAACCGAACAAAAAGACCCAACCAAACAAAAAACTCCAGGAACCTGTTTAGTAGACATTCAGACAGCATGGAAAATGGGGATATGTGTCTATTACTGCATTTATAAACAGATATTTGCATCAGACAGAGAGGTATTTACATAAACTATATGAATGTTTTGTTAATTCAGTAATTCTATGATTTTATGATAATTACAGCTTTTAGCATGCTGTCTGAGACTGACACCAAACTGTTCAGGGTCTAACATGGGCATAGTGAAGCATAAAAAGAAAGAAGAGCAACCTTTATCATGATTCAACAAAAATAAATACACTTGGAGACATGAATTTGCCCAAAGTCTCTCAAATGAAATCATAACCTCAAAAGATTAAACGAAGTCACATCTCTCATCAACATGGACAAATCCCATCTCAATCTGTGGCCATCACAAGAAATCAAACCCAAGCAAGCGAGAAGCTTTTCTGAAAGTGCACAGTGTACAAGAAAAAAGAATGGATAGCAAAACAAAGTCAGTGCCCAAAATGGTCTCACTTAATGAAGATCCTAAACGAGAGGTGGGCAATTTGCTCTACAAATAATTAAAGTGAAAACTCTGTTTACATTTTTGGATCTCCTTCCAGAGAATTACACTGAAGAGGTCTTCAAGCTGCTGTAGTCCTATTGTATTGCTATCTAGTATTTTTTAAAAAAAGAAAAAAATCACACCAAAATTTGCCACACTTTGCATCAGCCACACAGGAGGTCAAAACAAAGGGAAAAACCCAACTTCTTCGCTATTTGGAAAGCGGCCTGGTGGCAAATGGGATAACAGACGTGGAACCGTCACCGTACCATGTGGAGGACATTCTGGTTGGGTTAGTGCTGCTGGGAGTCTGTAGGGCTGCAACTGCGGGTTAAATCACGAGTGAGTTTACGCACTGACAGGCAGTAACTGAAGTACACAGATCATGCTAATGCATCATTTCGTCTACAACTGCAGTCTTTGATGAGGAGCTTGTTATACATTGCAAATCATCTGAAATTAAAAGTATAGCAAATTTGCTCCTTTTTTTCCTGTCCTCTTTCACCAACCCTCCAGCAAAGCTCCGCAGGGACACCATGCTGAACTAAATCTTAAGGTGTTAGATTATGTGTCCTCATTAAAAATACTGCTAAATGCTGCTGTTAAATGTAGTGGTAATATTGTGTCTTGGCAGTTTTAGTGTTATTATTGATCAATTTCCATTTCAAACATGATAAAGCTGACACGTCTCGTGGTCCCCAAAGATGTTTTGGAAAGAAACTTTTTTATAAAAAAAAATAGAGCATTTAATTGTAACTGATGATGCGTGTCAGCCCCGGTCCCAGGAGGGCTTACAGCTGCAGCTCCAGAAGAAATGAGAATTCCCTGTGTGACCCTGATGGCTTCTATACCATGAAATCTTTTTCTTTATGGTATTGAAGTTAAAAGCGACACACACTTTTTCCAGTCGGATGTTGGAGGCGTGTGTGCTAATGCTAGATCATGCTGAATAGAAGTAAAGCTTTCTGGGTTAATATTTGCCTATTAAAAAAAAAAAAAGGACAACCTATATATATATTTACACACACACACATATATATGTATGTATGTTACAAAACATATATATATATGTTTTGTAACATACATACATACATATATATATGTTTTGTAACATACATCCCTCTCTATCTGTTTTGTAACATCCATACATACATATATATATATGTATGTATGGATGTTACAAAACAGATAGAGAGGGATGTATGTTACAAAACATATATATATATCTCTATTTTAAATAGCAAACAACATTGCAGCTGGTCCAGCAAATCCCAATGTCTAAGCTTCAGCAATGTGTTTTTCACCTCCACCTCTATAGTTTGTCACCACTGCTAAGTTTGAATTAGATCTGGCAGTAGCAGTAATGGAGATCCCTGCGAAGGTGGGGTTCCAGGGTAGCCAGCAGCATCTTCGGCTGTTGGTGTGTAGCTGCCTGCGAGAAGGACGGTGTGCAGCAGTATCAAAAACACTCATCTCTCTGCTCCTGGTCTCGCTTGCTGCTTGCCCCAGTGCTGTCACCACTGGGGTACAGGGATAGCTGTTGGCCAAAAAGCGATGACAAAGAAAGGAGTGGAGAACTTGTCTATGGCCTGTTGTTTTTCTAATGTTTCACTGTTTGGCTAACATTAGCAAAATGACTCTGTATGTGATGGCGACACTGGTAAGGTGTTTTATTCCACTCTGATAATAATGCTATTTTGAGCCTCTGAACAGCACTGAGAAGCACAAGAAGTTACAGGAACCACATCTCTCTGCCATTCCAGCTCTTACTACTGCTGTCAGAAAAATTGCTGACTTTGGTGCCTTGTGTATAAAATAAACTGGTATAGGGCGTAGCAGGGGAAAGGCAATCTTCTACAGAAGTGGGCTACAGCAGAAATATTTCAGTAGATGGGATGGACATACTCTTCTGGTCAGCACAGACAGTATTAGGATTAAACTCCTTGCAGAATTCTTGACATTAATATAGATGCACCAACCTGTAGATACACCACCAGAGGCCTGATTGAACTCTTTCAGCTTATATCATTTCACTTATAGTGTGTGCTCTGGCGTTAAGACTTTTTACAGAATGACGTTCCAATATAAACTCTGAGCAATAAGACCGTCTTGCATGAATCAGATCAGAGACTTGGCATTTGAATGACTGGAGAACAACACATCCCTTGATAAACTTTTTTTCCTTCTCTCTTTCTCTTGCAAAAAACTCCTCTGCATGGGTATTGGATGCTGTGTGGAGGGAGATTTTTGTGTAGCGTAGATAAAAATGTCTTTTTTAAAAGTTTATGTTGAAGATTGTAAACGTGAATCAATAAAAAATGCAATTATCTATAAAGTACAGAAATACAGAAACCATCTCGTTACATAGGAAGAAATTTCTCTTCATTCAGACCAGGTGATGGTCTGTCAGATAGCGAGTTATTGTTAGATGGCGGTAACGCATGAACCAACTGTATCAGGGGTTTTGTGCATGAAATGATCTTTTGTTATTTCTTTGTCAGATTTTGATTTTGTTGTTATACCTTTCCACCACTTCGAACAAGAGAAATTGTTGTTTTGGCTTATAGGAACTGTGCCACCTCTGTCACCAGAAGAGAAGAATTGAATAAGAGAAGCAACAGGAAAAAATCAATTTGTATATACCGTTCCCTGGCTTTTATGGCTCTGCTAAGGGACAGTTGTACAAAGCAGCGACTCACTTCCACTGTCCTTTTCTAAGCAAGAGATTGAGCAAGTTTCTTGTTTGCTGTGTGGTTAACCGCACTGGAACACTGGATTTTTTTTAGTTGCTCCAAGATGCAAAGTTCTTATTCATTTGTGGCAGGGTAAACTGATTTATGGTGGTGATTTGTTGGGCTGGTTACTTTTGCAGACTTTTTTACAAAGTTATCCTGTGCTGGTTGAATTCGAGCTTTAATGTCTTAAAACGAAAGACTTTTTTTTTACTACAAAGTCTCTTTCAAGAAAAGAAGTTGTCATCAATTAAGAAAGCCTAAATTCGATATGTCAGCGAAAAAACTGCTCTTACACAGGAAGCCTTTGAAAACTGTGCTACGTATCTCAGTTATACCGAGAGCTGGATTTCCTAGCAAAACCTGTCATATATATCTATATACATGAAATAAAGTTATTAAGGACAGTTGTAAGGGAATTGATGCTGCAGTCCATATTTTAGAATATTGGACTAATACTGTACCAAGCCAAAGAAATATCAGTACAGTAAATAGGGAAAGGAAATACTCATGCTGGTAGACTGAAATACTGATTTAAGAAAGGGTCAAAAATTTGCCGTGTGCTACAAATAAAAAACCCCAGTTTTTAGCTGCAAATGTGCACTGATGTTTGTTTACTTTTTTAGAGTTCTTTTGAGATTCCTGAAAGCAGTAGTATTGCAAAATATGTAGGACTACAGTCTTACTTTATTTGCTAATAAATTGCTATAGTAAAAATAGATAATCTCTAAATTATCTGATTTGGCGTGAGGACAGACAAACACCGACTGGAAAAAATACTCCGCTCCTGAGGAAGGATGCTTCCAGTATATTTGTAATCCTCTTTTGAAAAGCTAAGCAGAATTTCAGTTCCATATATTATTTCAGTTGGGAGAAGCTAACCTATGTAAATTATCAGTAATTCATTGGCTTCGGGCTAAGGGTAACTCCCGTCATTGCCTCTATGTTTTTATTGGCTTTTAGTGATCAGACTGGCTAAGGACTAATCATCTTCAGAAGCTGAAGAATTTGTACAGCTTGTGGGAAAGATGCGAAGACAAACTCATCAATTAAAAAGAAAAAAAATATCTTTTTTTTATAACTCTCAATGGGATAAATGTATCTACATCAGCACAATCTCCATCTGCTGCTGTTTTACAAATGTGACTGTATTTGTATACCTTCAGGCAAACCAAGCAACGCATTATTATGTGGAATAATGAAGTCAAGTTTTGAACTCTGGAGCATGCTATTCTGGTCCAAAGGACCTGAAGTAGTGAGACCTGGAGCAGTGAGACAGCTTTGATTGTAAAATTGATTACATACAGAGACTTGGGAAAATTATGTAGTGGCCTTAGCTGTCACTGGATGGACTGTTGTGCCATGTGTTTGCTTTTGGTGAGAATGAAACAAAGCAGCATGATGCTCTGAAAGCCTTGCTGACTATGTGCTTGGGAAGTCTGTGCACTAGAGATTTGAGTTTGGAAAAAGAGAGGTAGTGAAGCACAAGCGGGTGCAGGAGCTACGAACACACCGAAGGCTTTGCTTGAGCTTCACTGGCGTTAAGGAAGGGGAACTCTTGCAATTAAATGGCCGGGCAATCACGTTGTCCTTGGGTCCACCTGGACCTGCCTTCTCCTTTGTCAGTCTTCCTTTTGTATTCGTGTAATAACCAGCTGCATTGTTAATGTGCAAGGACTGGTTGTTTTTTATAAGACACTTTTTTGTTTCTTTTAAACTAGAAAGATGAAAACTACAGAAGCCTACCACGAGATACTAGTAGCTGGTCTAACCAGTTTCAGAGAGACAATGCTCGTTCATCGTTAAGTGCCAGTCATCCCATGGTGGACAAGTGGCTGGAGAGGCAAGAACAGGTAATATATATGTGTGTATATATATATTACTTTATCAATCTAGTCTTTGTGCTACTCCAAGCGATTACAAAGAAGTGTATTCTTATGTGATACAGGCTCTCTAAGCGTGATACAAGCACCAGCAGTGTGCTGACTAAATTTGTATGGGAATTCCTTCTGCTTCCAAAAAAAAATGCATTAAGACTGAAATGGACAGCTGCAAATTATTTCATTTTTGAGTCATAAACACATTTATATAGTATGTGGAATGCTGCTGCTGTTCACAACTGATACCAACAGGGTTATTTTAATTAGAGAGTATTATTTAGATAAACATTTTGCCATTGAAAGCTAGTAATATTACTACAGAATAGCCAAATATGGGTCAGTTTTGGCATTGCGCTTTTAAATGCTTGTTATTCTTAACATTGTAAAATATATTAATTATAGATTTGAAGACTGTGTTATCTTATTTATTTAGTGTACATTTATACTGCTGTTGATCTTGGGGTTTTTTTGAGACACTAAGTCATTCCGACTTGGGTTTTTTAATTAACAAGCTGGTAGTCATAGAGGCTTAAAGGTCCGAAATTAAAATTACCTAGCAGTCACTTTATGTATTTATATGTGTCTGAAATTTTCCAAGAAGTGTCTTCAAATGTATAATGAAAATGCACCATTGCTACGGTGACTGGAAATGTAACAGGAAGCCCATATATAGGATAGTGCATATGTAGGATTATTACCTCATTTGTCTTCTTTATAAAATGTGACATGAAAACATTGAGTTTTTGCATTGAACATAAATGTACAGATTTTGTATTTTGCAGCAATAGAGTATAAAACCGGAATTTGCTTTGTACAGAGGAGCTTCAAAGTGAAATTTGCCATTTGACAAAGCCCAAGCTTCTTAACAGTGTGCCTTGTGAATGGAGGGGAAGGTTTAGAGTCCCAACACTGGGCTGGTGTCCTGAGAATGGTCTTCTTCACCCACAAATCCCATACCCATATTTGAAGTCCAGCATTGCCAGATCCTAGGATATTCCAAACATTTTTTATTCAACCCCATTCTTAGTTAAGAAGGAGCTAAAGTAATATCACAGAGTATAAAAACCTAAAAAACTCAAATGTGAGCTATTAACTATTTTTGTATCTTAGAATTAGCTGCAGGTTCATTTCAAATTATATTTTATGAAAAAACCTCTGTCTTTGGTCTTGTGTATTTTCCTCTGCACGTTTAATGATAGCGGTAGTTCCGTTACGGTTTTCCTCTCAAAAGACGTAGAGTTAGTGTGGATGGGTTTAGCTGCTGTCTTTGTTGAAAAAAAAAGACAGCCTGTGTTGAAATGGAAAGTTGGTGCCCAGATTTGAAGGCATCTCCTGTGACGGTTCTGCTTGTTTGATGTTTTCGAGGCGTATTTCCATGCATCATTAGATTTTCACCGTGGCAGTTAATGAAACTGTTGTCTTGGCAAAAGAAGTTGGATTAGGAATCTTAATAGTGATCATCTTACAAAACGTTGGGTACATTAATATTTTAATATATCGTGTTTTATATTAAGTTTTGTGCCGACTTTGGTCTCTGAACACTTAACTAGTTCAATTTATTCACTGATTAGGTAAATAATTGGGCACTAGTGGTAGTCTGGAAGCGTATTTGCTGCCTGAGTTAACTGGTTGAAGTCTGAAATAGCAAATATCATGTTTCTTCTGACCAAATTTTCTGCTTTTGGTTTTTGTTTGTTTGTGTTGGTATTTTTTTTTTTTTTTTTTGAGAGAGAGGGTTCATTCTTTAAATGTGTTAAAGAAACTGCTTGTGTTGGAAGACCAGGATCCTTTTGTGATTTCATATTGGCAGGATAGTTAATTCGACCAAAACCTGTTCAATGGGGTACACGCCGGAGAAGAAAGCCCGCAGTGAGTGTGGGATGTAGCACAGCTCTGCAGAGAGAGGGAGGGAAGGGCCTGGCAGGGGATGGGGTATGGGCAGGAAGAGATATTCTTCCACTCTTTTGGGGGTTTTAAACTCTAATATATTTCAGCCTCTGTGGGCTTTTTGTTTTCCACTAGTTAAGCCTTTCACTTCTGTGAAGAAGAAGCTCAAGTGACGAGGTTGCTATCTGGCACAATCAATTAATTTAGCAGCTTCCAGTCCTGTTCCCGCGTGCCCGCCCGAGGGGGCTGTGGAGGGGCTGGAGTGGTCTGCGCACCCTGCCCCGACGGGCGTAGAAGTAGCTGACGGCAGGTCTGGCACCAAGGGTGAGGCAGTGACAGCACCAAGAAACCGCTAGGGCAGAACCCATTACAGATACCAGGGGTAATAATAGTCCTGGTCTAACCTGCCTTTATGGCTCTTTAGTGGAGATAGCAGTGAGCACTGGATTCATCTTGCAGGCTCCAGAGGCCTGTTGTTGGAGGAAGGCTCTTCTGACTTGGATGGAGTTACTTCTCTCAAAGCTTGCCCCACCTCATCCTTTTGAATATCAGGCGAAAAAAAATTCCAGGGTGATTTTTGTCAGCTTCTAACATACATGAAAATCCATGGGAATTTGAGGAGTGAAGGTGTGGTGTGTCAAAGAAGTGCAATTATTTTTGTATGGACAACACCTCATTTCCCGTGAGCAGAACTATGGAGCGAACTATAATTCTGCAACCTCTCAGCCCGTTCTGCAGGCAAAACTGCAAGAGACCTCGATTCTAGGAAATCATTATAAGCTGCTGTAGCAGGGACTAATAAGGGCACAGAATTAGGTAGAGTAGTTGTTAGAGAAACAGTTCTGTAAACTTGTCGAGGTTTTAGTGCCTAAAAATGGAGGAATGCATGAAGCCTGTTAAAATTCTTGGAAGTAATTGCTTTTGCTCCTATCTATTGTGCTCTGATAAATTAGAGTGATACATCGAAGAAATGGAAAAGATTAATTCTGCTTTCTGAGTCCTTTAAGGTATGCTGGTTGTATATGCTGGTTAGGTATATCTGCCTAAGGATTGTTCCCAGTTAGTTCCAGAGCCCTCTGGTTGTCCACAGGGCAAATGATCCACGGATTTCTCAGAAAGTTTTGGTATTTCTCAAGGCCACGAAGTAAGTTATGTGAAACTGTTTGTACCAAAGAATTATTTCACCACTATAAAGCCACAAATACAGTTTCAGAACACAGTTAGAAAGTTAAGGATTGTTTGGTTTTTTTTTTTACCCTTTCGCACAATTATTTCATTAATTCTCCTACAGATTGGCAGGTACTAGGAACAAAATTTGCAATCTTTAATTCAATCCTGAAACATCTTAAAAAAAGGATAACTTGTTTTTTGTTCCTCACCTTGCCCTCCACAGCACTTTCTTTTCCTCCCACAGCAACAAAACTTTGAGGAATAGTTGAAAAATCTTGCTTCCTCTGAAATTTATTCATATGTATGGTAATGTCACTTTTATTTGAGAAATCCTTATTCCCTCAGTTCACCTCAAGACTTGCTCAGGCCCTGATCAAATCTGGACTCATGCTGTTTCATACCAGGGAGACATGAAAAGGGGATGTATGAAAGAGTTAAACTTTTCACCAATTCCTTAAGTTTAAGTACAGAGAAAGCTTCTCTTGGGTGGTCATTTTAGTTTCATTAGTCAAATACTGGAACTGGCAGCAATCAAGACACTGTGAACTGAAATAGCATATTCCTCGCTCTGCTGCTGAGGCCTTTTTTGCAGACAGATGAAGAGGACCCGGCTGCCCTGTGCGCTGGGAAGGGGTGCGAGAACAGCAGGAGAGGGAAATCCTGCAGCGACCCTGCTTAATTATGAAGCTGTTGCAAATACAATGAGATTGGGTCAATTGAAATGATACGCAAATTTATATACATAACTACTGGATGTACATCTGTATCTGTCAGTGCATGAAAGCAAGGTAGGAGATGGAGTTAAGTTTCATGGTTATTACTGAAGAACAGGTCTGATTCCTAAAACTAGTATCTAGCAAAAACCAGAGATAAAAGTAACTCAAATGTATTCTGAAATGGGAAGAGAATTTGGTTACTACTGCTATCTTCTTGAGCAAAAATGTGCTGTGTGGAACACTTTCCCTAAGTTATTCTTGTTCATGACATCTGTCCGTAATAATCTGGTACAGTTTCTCTGGTTCCTTTTTCAATGAGATCAGCCGTGCAAGTAGCATATGGTCTTCCATCCCCAGCTGTAGAGTACCTGCCTTCAGCTTGTATTTTCAGCAAAATAAGGCCTGCTTTTAATACGATTGAATATATTCTCTTAAAACATTTGGATGCTATAAATTAGTGCGTTTCAGCACTGTCAATTAAAATAAAGAAAAATCAGAGTTTCAGAGGTAGGTTGGTGAATTTAAACCACTAATTTCCTGTGGATTCTCATACTCCAGCTTACCCATGTTGTCAAATTTTTCATTTAACAACAAAACCCTGCTTGTATTTTATGCCTTAATGTAAGAATAGAAGGCAGAAATGCAGCTCATTTGTTTTGTTTAGTTCCGAATGTTTCACAGTGTTATGGCTAACGTATATAAATATTTTTATTTCACTAGTGTGCCTCTTTTGTGTTTCTCCTTTTCTGACAGGTGTGTTTTGGATTTTGTTTCTAGGTCTTATTATGACTGTAACTACAGTGGAAAGGTCTGCAACTTCTGTGTTTCGTGGACTGGAGATGGGGGAGGCTTGGGGGTTGGAGGCTCTTCTTATCTCAAACTCCTCACATGTCAGGGTTGAAACTGCAGTAAAAAATATTGTCGTTAGTAAGGAGTTGTGCTTTAAGATTTGGAAAAAGGATTAGCTAGGCCTTAGTTGGGGAATCATTTTTAACGTGTTATCCATTACTCCATACAACGCCAAGATAGAGTCTCGTTGCTTTCCTCCCTATCTGAGTACAGGCACTTTGTAATTTGTCTCTTGTGATAACAACCTTAATGAACGCAGAACCACGACAGCATATAAATTATAAAATACAAAGATGGTTTTAAAGCTTGTCATATTCCTTATAAAGAATTTCTGGCACAAAGATAGAGATATACATCTGTTTGAAGCTCTAGGCCTAATGCAGAGGCCTGTCTCTTTTTTGGGGGGTCTTCAGTGGATGGTCCCATACAAAAGGCAGGGGGTATAGGGGTGTAGCCAGGAGGCTACCCAGGGATTGTGAAACCATGCAGGACTACTCTGAGGCTGATCATGGGAGGAGAAAGTGTTACCAGCTAGTGAATGAGGCCATGGCTCATGTGGTTTGCTTGTTTCTGCAGGTAGAGCTAGAGGAGATTGCTGAGAAAGGCATGGCTTGGCACCTGACTTAGTATTAAATAATTGGCCATAGCTATAACTACGGGCAGGTAGCAGCAGCGACCAGTGCATTGGTAGAAGATTCAGTAAAGGTTCATGTTAGTGAGAGAGCTGATCAGAAGACTTCAGTGTGCCCCTGCAAGAGTTCGAAGTCTCCCCAGTCCCATATCCACTTGCAAATTCAGCTTTTTTACTGCTTGGGACCAGGGTTCTTGGCCGTGTGATCGCACTGGCTTCCACCTAATGGGATTGTCAACACCCTGAGTGCTACAACTGTTTCTTCTTGCTTTTGTACTATGAAGAAGGTGAAAGGCTTGATTTGGCCCAAGAATACTGTCTCTTAGCTGCTGCTGCTACAGGTAACTAGGTATTGACTGCTCCCTTTATTTCTGTATATTGGCAAGATGTTAACTCAGAAACTCAGATGCCCAAATGAAATGTAAGCTATAAAGTGCTGGCTTGAGCCCTGTGCAGCAGGAAGAGAGACAGGTACGTCACAGCAAGGGCTGAGGTTGCATCTAGCTCTAAGCCAGCCAAATGCCCTGTCTGGCTGACAGAAGAGCACCTTACTAAAGACAGGTGTAATAATATTATTCTTTTTTTTCTTTTCTTTTTCTTTGACTAATCACACCTTTGGATTTTTTTTTTTTTTTTAATATACAGTATGGTCAAAAATTATTATATAATTTCTAATAGCCTTTGACTTCCCATAAGAATATAGTGGTATTGGGTATCACTGATCTGTACCTGACCACAATTAAGTGATTATTCTGTAGACTTGTTTCAGTGTTCTCCCCATGTTACATTTATTATTATTGTTATTGTATTAGAAAAGATACTATGCATAGTGAGCTCCAAAATGAGAAACCTGTATTTAGGTGTTTGTAATGTGAGTACCTACATAACAATATCCCAACTCCTGTTGTCTGGTACTGGAGGCTACATCTTCATCCAGTCGCGGCATGCGTGCGGTCAGATGGGTCTCTTCCAGGCTGGACCCCGCTGAGCTGCATCCAGCGGCTGAGGCTCCGGTGGGTGTTGCGGTGCCCAGTTCCCACAGACATATCTCGATCTGGGAGACTTGCTGGAGCTGGTTCTGTGTTACATATCAGAATGCTTAAAAAAGGGCATGGGAGGGTAAAACAAGCTTTTAGGATGGGCATGTAAGTTCTCTATTTGTGTAATTATGATTTCTGCTTTTTAAGGTTAAAATCTTTGCCACATTGTTCTGTAGTAAGAATCAGAGTCACAGGCCTTTTCTAGGTTTAAATGTGACTTTGAACCTAACTGGCTCCAGATCTAGATTTCTAAATTGAAACTTCATTTCCATATTTAAAAGCCATTTGGTTTTTAGGTACTAACTTGAGCTATTTCTGATTTTTATATAGACTCTAATTCCTACCCCCCAGAAGAGTTGTCATATCTTCTGAATTCAGAAGAATCTCTGTATTCTTCTGTATAAAGATGAATACACTAATACCCGTATTTATTAAATATTCTTTAAATGTGTGTGTGTATAACCACAGAAACAGAGAGAAGAAACCTGAAAAAGAAAGGCTTATCTGTATGCTGAATGCATCAGTGTGTACAGAGACAGAACAAAATGTCAAACTACAGTATGTATTAGTTTTAAGAAAATATTAACATGGAATTTAGAAGTCTGTGCACTGTTATGTAAAATGGACATTTGTGGAGATGACCTTAATTGTATATTTTGGAAATATATTCTTCATAGTATTTGTCTTGGAGACATGAACAAATTTGAAGTTGTTTTTCAGTGCTGAGGGTTTCAGTTTATATGAGGTAGGAGGTTGGAATAAACAGCTTTATTGCTTGGGGACAGCTGTAGTGGTGACGCTTTTATAAACAATGTTTCATGCTGGCATCTATCTTGTTCTCCTTTGAAAAATAATCTGTCATTTCATACTGTGTATTAAATAGGTGAGACAGTTCGGGGGCTGCAATCTACTTTCAGTTATATGCTGCTGTGTAGATATGAATTCAGTGGCAGAATGTAGCTCTATGTATGGAGAGGTGATTATAGTCCGTAATTAAAAAGAAAAAAAGAAAAGTCAATTTTACAAAAAACCTCATGGATTCTAAGTATTATAGAAAAAGACATGCCTCGTGTTCAGATGTGTATGCTCACACTCAAACAGTCTCATAGATATAGGTACACATGCACAGAAATATGCAGATGGATTGGGCGGAAATTTAAAGAATCGTAGAACAGTCCAGACTGGAAGGGACTTTAAAAGATCGTGTGGTCCAGCCTTTTGTGGGAAGGGGAGCCTAGATGAGACTACCTAGCACTCTGTCCAATCTCATCTTGAAAACCTCCAGTGCTGGGAACTCTACCATGTCCCTGGGGAGGTTGTTTGGTGAGTGGTTGTTCTCACTGTAAAAAACCCAATCATATAGCAAGATGTAACCCCTCCTGATGCAACTTGTGCCTGTAGCTCCTTGTCTTCTCCATGTGGCTCCTTGTGAAGAGACAGTCAGCCTCTGTCCTTTTTGTAGCCACTCTGTAAGTAATGAAATACTGAGATGAAATCCCTCCTGAGCCTTCTCCAGGGAGAAGAGACTTAAATCTTTTGGTCTTTCCTCACAGGGCAGGTTCTCCAACCCTTTGATCATCTTTCTGGCCCTCCTTTGGACCCTCTCCAGTCTGTCTGTGTCTTCATGAATTGTGGGGACCAGAACCGGACATGGTACCCCCAGGTGCAGTCTAACAATTGCTAGTATCTGTTAGAAGACCTACTTTGTTCTGCAGAACCTTTCTGAAGCGTGTTGGCATGCATGAAGGGCATTTTCAGGCTTGCTAGTAACCATATACTGCTCTTTTCCTGCCCTTTGGGACCAAATTATTTAAATAATCATGTTGTTATGGTAGTTAATGGTAATAAATCTCTGAGAGCAGGGATATAAGCAATAGTCTTTTAAGTTACATGGATGTGCTCTGAGAAGCTTTAAATAAATGATTGCTGTTAATTTTCTGACTATTCTCTAAATATTTTGCAAAACAGTATTATCTCCGGCTTTTTTGACTGCTGTCTGTCCATGGTAGCAGGTCAGATAATGACATCTGAAAATCCCTTACTGGGCCTGGAAATGCTTTTCATCTAAAGGATGTCTCAGGTCTTCCTTTTCTTCTTTTAAGAACTTGTTTTCTTTCTTCATGCTGCGAAAGAGGTTTATCTTCTCATATGTTTACTTTTTAGTCCAGGCGTATATCATGCATCCCAGGGAGTTGTTTATAATAGAAACGCTCTCGCTATTTTCATAATGTGCTTGTTGCTGCTACCATGCCATGTCCTCAAAAGGCCTGGTGGGAACGTGGTACGAGTTAGTACCGTGCAGCCCTGCTCGAGGCGGTGATGGCTGCGCAGATCCCGGGGGCTCCATCCAGCCCTGCCTGCATGGGCGAGAGCACGGGGACCGTGGGGGCAAGGTGGCCCTGTGATGGCAGAGCCAGCAATACCGAGCCGGAGCCGCAATTACGGCGTGCCAAAGTAATGCAGAAGTGAAATACATTAGTAAAATTAAAATTTGTCCTCATTCCCTTGGTGGGTAATACAGCTAATGAAAATAGATCTAACTAAATTAAGATAATTTATTTCATTAGTTTACAGCACTGTAAAACTTTTCAGGGCAGTACAGCCCTTCCATACAAACCTGAAAGAGATGCAGTTCCACTATTCACTTCAAAGACCACAAAGGTTAAAAGTTTTAAGTGTATTAAAGCAATTCTGTTAATTGTGTCTATAGAGGATTCTCCCTCGCCCTTGGTAAAGTATTCTTAATTTAAAATTCACATTATGCTCCTTCTGCATTCTAGCCTTTTAACCAAAGTGTACATATGTAAGTGATTACTTGTATCTTTGAGGCTTAAAAAGAAATTGTGCACTTTTATTTCAGAAGGTGGTACTGGTAGTACATGCCATTGATATTTTCCCCTTTTTTTCTCTTCCATTTTGTGTTCTTATTTTCTCTGCTCTACCTTTCTCTTCTCCCTGCATACCTGCTTTGTGTTTTACAATACAGATGTCTACAAGACAGCAACCAGTCCCTTGGAAAGAAAGAGATGACATCTCTAAACTCCAGCTCCCCAAATCCCGTTTTATTTTCTCAAGTCTTGTTGATGTCCTTTTTCATATTCTATTAGGAAGACACCATTCAAAATCAGAAAGTTATCCCAAATGCTGTTTTTTTCCCCCTGTTCCTTTCAAATTATAAGTAAACCCAAGATTGAGAATTTGCTTGGTTTTGTTGCCATGCCAGACTTCTATAATTCTGCATTAGAAGTCAGTCTGGCCTTAGCTTAAGCTTCACATTAACTTGATTTTCAGTTAACTTAATTTGCATTTTAAAATTTGCTTGACTTGAAATGGAAAAATAAAATTTTTTTAATAGTCCAATTTTCTTCCTGGTACAGTTTTTCTTCTAAATGGCTAATGTTTTTTATTCAAAAGAAATATTGATATTATTAATTTGTAGTGGAAGTTGTAGTCCTTCCTACAATAAAATAGATCAATTTATCTGGACAGGAACGTTGATGTGAGGGCTCTTCGCGATTTGCTGTAGTTCTTAGGCAAGATTCAGGTAAACCACTGCTGAGTCATGCAAGTCAGTTAATTCCAACCGGAACAGAAACAAAGTCAGAGTGGTTATTTTGGGCAAGGAAAAATGACAGATTTTTATCTGAATGGGAAACTTATCTCATTTATTGAATAGCAGCAGGACGATTTTTATACTTTTTTCTTTCTATGAATTATTAATTACGAGAAAGATGCTTTCAGAAAAGAGCCAAGTTTGTTCTGTCTGTTGTGGAAGCGATGGTTAATTTATCTTCCATTGATGGAAACAGGAAAGATGCTTTTTCTTTAAAATCCTGTGTGAACAGGTCACTTTAATGACATGGTTGCACTTTGCTGTAAAGGGGAATGACACTATGTAACTTGGAGTTAATAATTGATTTATGTGGAAGTAATTTGTCTGGGTTTTTGTTTTATTTTGGGTTTTAAATTTAATCTCGATTTTATTGCTGAAGTACGAACATTTCATTATTGAATGTAGTACTCTTTGGCTGTATTAAGTGGTTACTGTAATTTATAGGATACTTTGAGTAATGTCATGATTCCTCACGAAGTGACACAGCAAGATTTAGTGAGTGCAGCAACTGAGCGAATGGACTTACGTAATATGACCTAGTTGATGCGATATACCATACGATTTTAGTTTATTTCATCAGTGTAACTGGAAGAGAAAAGAAGATAATAGACCAGCCTTGTCAATTCATTCACTGCCTCATTTGAAAATAAGTCCATTCTAAATTTATCTTGAAACTACTTGGAGTTGCATATGAAATGGTTAGTCTCGGTAGTTTCCAGGGCAGGGGAGGGGGCAAGCAGGGAGAATAAGAAATCACTTGGTTAGGAAATCAGGATGTATGAAAAAGTTACTCACTTCTGTATATGTCACATGCAAGACAGAAACAACAACAATCCCTCTCTTTTGTTTTAGAAAAAAGATTTATTTTTATTTGATCTGATTTAATAAATAATTAAAAGTGTTTTCATAAGACCCAACAACTAACTGCCAAGTGCCTTGTGGCACTGATAAAGGGTTTTTGCTGAAAAAGAAAAAACCAAAGAAAGAAAACTGATTTGTAACTGATGAAATTATTCTGGTTGAGGGAGGTCCCGTACTCGGGACATGCAAAATTAAAACAAATACAGCACAACTAGTGTTTCCATGAAGAAGCAATTAATTCGAAACATATGAAGAAAATAGCACTACAAATATTAATGAACTAAAAGATTTTCTGTAATACACTGCTGTAAAGATTTTAATTTTGAAATAAATATTCCTTTTAAGTTTTGATCCCTTGCATGTGATATTTTAAGAATAAAAATTGTTGCCCAGATCCCATATTGAGGTATCACTCACTTCCCTGCCAGCTGCATGTGATTACTTTAACTTCACTTGGATTGAAAATTATTATGCTGCTTTTTCCAGCCCAGAGATGACTATTTATGAATCTGAGCAAAATCAGTTGGCTATTATTATTTTAGCATATTTTCCATTGAAAATATTGTTTGTTTTCACAGTTTAAAAAATTAATGTTAAGGGCAGCATACATATGCAACTATTTCCAAAATGAAAAAAAAAAAAAAAAATATCCTTTAGGCTGAATATTGCAAACATTTTACAGACTGTGGAATAAACACCCGAGGAGTGAGGTACCCGGTATGAGCAAAACCTCTGGTCCTCTTAGTATTTCTTTAGAATACCAGGCAGGAAGCCAGTGTTCAATCAACTTTGTATCAAAGCTTAATTTCCTCTTCCTTTCGGATACCCTCATTTGTCTTCAAAAATCTTTACTTTTCTAATGCGTAGGAATTCATGATTGCTTATAATTTCAACCCATTTATCCAAAGCACAGGCTAAATTAAAATTCCCAAAAGAAAGCGGTCATATCTGTGAGCATCTCTATTTAAAACTATTGAAAGTTACATTGAGTATTCCATCATACCATTTTTATTTATCTTGATTTTCTAGCCAATAATTGTTACAACAAAGCACAGATTTCATAAAGCTAGCCCATCAGTATTTCCTCCTTGTAGTTACACTTCGTCACTATAAATAGCTTTCTCTTCATGAAGGCTCTTTTAACTCATCTCTCATCAAAACTGATGGATTTTGCTGGTGATTTGAAGGTCAGTAAAATTGGTCGCTGCGCAAAAGAAGCATCTTATAATATTATACTTCAGTAGGATCGTGTGTATTGCAGCATTCCGGGTAGGCGAAGTTAATGGGGCTCAAGGACCCTGACATTTTTTCCCTAAATTAACAAATGTCAGTCTTACTGAAAAGCTGAAGATTGGGTAGGAGGCACTTGAGCTCCGTACTGGTGTGTCAGGGGACGGCAGTAAATACTGGGATGTAGGCTAGGAAATGTGTAGGAAAAAAACAAAAGAAATGTTCATATCTGAATCTGTGTGAAATTGCTTCCTCATTGCAATGCAGTTCCCTCATGATTTTTTTTTCATCTTTCAGCCACATGTGCATGTAAATATAAAAAGAGGCACAGCTGAAGAGAAGTTGTGCCCTCCCATGCCGTGCCCCCGGGGGTTTGAGTGTGCCGGTGTCAGGCAGGCTTTGACTTGACTTACTCCGAAGCCAAACCTCAGAAACCTGGGGTAGATTCAGAGCAGCGCCTGCATATCCCTGCGGATGGGACTGTTTCGGGATAGTGCAAGAGTCATTTCGAAACCGCCTCCCGGGCTCTTTCAGCAAGGGCAGTCATCAGCTGCTGAAGCTCTGCTGGCTTGTGCCAGCTGGAAGCTGATGGGTGTCCTGGTGAGAAGTGAGACCTTCCTGGGTCATCCGTGTCTGGAGCCTCCACAGAAGACAAAAGTTATTTGATCCGTGACAGCATCTTTCTGTTTGCCAGTTAACGTATAACAAACTTCCCTGTTCGTTTCTATAGTTCAGCATCCTTACTGCTCATCCAGATATACATTAGAGTTAAATGAAGTACACATCCCTTCTTGTTTATATACTAGAAACACAGAACGTATCATTAATGCCCACTTTTAGGAGCAGTATTTTAAAGTGGTGTCATTGTTGACACACACAAATACATACATGTGTGTATGTGTATTTCTATGTTTAAATGTATCCATATATAACTTGGAAAACTTACTTTATTACAAATGTTTTTCTTGTAACTATGTTTTTAAAGACATTCATATTGTGGAGCTCTTGGTCACCTTCCTGATATTATGATTATCCTGATAACTTCAGTAACTGTTTTGGAGGAGAAAGTGCCCAGTATAAACTTCTGCGTACTAAAAGAGGTAGTAAAGAAATATAACTCTGTTTTCTTTGACTTTGGTTTTTAGCCCCCAAAAGCAGTAGTCTTTATGGTTGTATATCTACAGCTAGCCTGAAATTACGGTGATGGAATAAGTTGCTGGGTTTGTTCAGTCATGTGTAGCAGTATCAATTTAATTCATGTAACAATCTGGAAAAGTAATCTTAAGTAATGCGTTTTAAAAGTGCTACTAATAATTATTCATTTCAAGTTCTGATTTTAAGAAGATCTTTCAGGAAAGGCTGAATTTCAAGCATATAGGTGCTACACATAATTTTCTCAATTTTCAAATCTTGGATTATTTTTCCATTTTAATACCAATAATCTGAACTGGAATAGGTTTTAGGTAATTGTGGTGATTGAAATCAAGGAGGCCCTAAATAAGATTGGAGGTCAGCAAAGCTATTAGTGTGACAAAGTTTAACAATGCAGAATCTGGGAAGCGCAGTCTTGCTTCCATCCGGAGCGAGAAGCTTGAATATTGTTTCAAGAAGGAATGTTTCAGAAATGCTCAAATAACCAGTTCATGCTCAGTCCTGTAGTATTATAAATCTCTAAATGGATTCTGTAAGTCACCTCTCTTATCTCATTTACACAGTTAATTTTTTTTTTTTTCCTCAAAGACATTAATTTCACAGTGTTGGATAGTTTAATTTTCTTCCCTTCTATTTTAGTAGACTGACAGTGCAGATATCACCGTCCCTGGCCCATCACTTTTTCTCTATACAATACGGTGTATTTTGTGGCTCTAGTGCAGCAGTAGACTGGCCCAGAAATCACAATCTGGGATTATTGTCTTTGTGTATCCTCAAGGAGTAATATTTTAAAGTCACTGCATCTGTTGGTACTTAAGAGCATGATTTTTACTTTTTATTTTTGCCAGTTTTTACCATCTGTGTGTCTGGTTTTTGGCTCCTTGATTTAATTTTTCAGTTTAATTTCTCAGTTGCGCTGGGATTTCTTTCTCTTTCTCACACATGCTCTTTTTGACTCATCCATGAACTTACATTAAAAAAAAAAAAAAGAAATTATTTACGGCAGTTGCATAGTAAAATTCTTGGCCTTCACAATTTGGATTTTTTTAATGATATCTTTTTATCGAGTCTTCTCTAGTAAATGCACGTCATTTTTGGAAGTGAAATAACTTTTATTAGACTTTGTTTAAGTTTTAAAAAATTAGTTTGGATTAAATTGAAGCATTTTGGCGGGAAAAGCTAGCTTGGTCACATTAAACACGTTCTAGTCTTTCATACTCATTTAGTTTTTAATGCCCAAGAGGGAATAATTTTCTTGAGAAATCTGTGTTATAATCATAAACAGACATAATTCAGTAATTTTCTCATGAAACATTGGCTGAAGTTTTGGCACTAACGACTTGAAACTCACACAAGCAGCAACATTTTTGTTTAAATTCCAAGAAAAATACTAATGAAATATATTAAAATAGACACAAAATATACATACAGTGTGTTACAGACTGTTTTCAATAAAAAGGATGTATCTTCATCAATTGAATGAATGTCTCATGAATTCAGGCATGTTCTAGCATTTCAAGAATGTTCTGATAGTACTCGAGTCATTTTCTCTGCTTATCCCCGAGCAGTTTTTTACAAAAAATTACATTATGTAAATAAATTTTTAATGTACAAGTGGAACTGTATAGCACATCTGTCAAATATTTTGCTTCTGTATGTGTGTGTGAATATTGAAAATTACACTGCTGCTCTGATCTTTTCCTTGACATATATATTTTGCTTCTCACTTAAAATATAATACATTCCTTAAGGTCGAATTTAATGGCTTTTTAAAGAACAAGCTCGTTTATTTTTAGCCTCTTTTAAATACTTTTTAAGTGAGGATTTTAAAGTTTATTTTTACCTTCTGGTGTACTTGCTTCCTTTTTGATTTTTTTTTTTTTTTTTTCCTGGTTTCTAATGAATATTTTGCGTAGTGCTGCACAAAACAGTGAGTAAGAGTTACACTAAAATACCAGCACTAGCAGGTAAAAACACGTTCCATTTGGAATATGTGCCTCCCATAATCTATAGTACCCTTTCTGTTTGTGTGGGCTGCTTTGAATTATTTTTTTAACAATACTCTGTACTATCAAAAGACCAAAAGAAATACTTTGTTCACTTGAGAAATCATTTTTTGAAAGGAAGCGTTTCTGTGAAATTCTGAGGAGTGGAATTAGTCGTCTTCTCTTCTGCCTAAATACGCATATAGTTTTTCCTAAATATACTCTGTAACCATTTTTTGCTGTTATGAAACTGGGAGAGCGTGGTGGTTCTTCCCTGAGGGATTTGAGCTTTCGTTCCCACTTGGTTCCCGTTGTGTTTTGCTGAAAACTTTTTGTTTTGGAGGAAAAGGAGTGTTAGTGCCTTATTTTAAATTCTCATTTGTCATTAAGAAAGCTTAGTGGGGTTTTCCAGTTTTACTAATAGAGATTCAAAGCCTATTTGAATGGTATCGGGAATGAAAACTCAATTTGTCAAAATTTGACTTCCAGAATTTTCCCTGGCTCTAAGGATTTTATTGCTGCCGGGTTTAACTTCCCGATTTCCTGACAAATATTCTGTTACTGTAAGTAAAGGGGAAAGCTGAGTGAGCAAACCAGTGTGCATTTTCAAGTGTACTGTGAGATGTGCACTTCGTTACAACACTGTAATAACATCCATGCAGGAATGGAACTGATTTAGAGCTGATAATACGCGATGAAGAGGCTGCTGATCATTTGTTTTCCTGTGGCTTGAATCCTAAGAAGTTGTATGTTTTCAGTTGAGAGTAGTGTTTTCAGTTGGGAGTATAAATTAAGAGCCAAAAGTAGGATGCTTTTACTACTATGGTTTGTTGTCCATAGGGCTACTTGGAAAGTGCCAGCAAAAATGATCGCCTCTGCTGTGTTTTTTTTCTTGCCTTCCATGTGGGAAACAAGTTGGTTTCATGGTGTCACGAGATGGAGCTGTAATGGCAAGTGAGCAGAAGCGTCTTTCCGTAGTCGCTTTACTTTGGGCTGAGAGAATTCAAGTGGTATTCAGAGAAGGGGATTCGAAGTGCAATGATGAGAGCAGTCCATCTGTTTCCAGCAGCATCCCCTCTGAACTGGAGCCATGTTCCTACTTTGAATCTGAACTGACTTAAGTCTAAGGATAACCCATATTTGAATACCAGACACTCAGTTGTGCTTTACTGTATATTTTAAAAGGCTTGTGGGAAGCTAGATGTAAACTTTCATGTTAGATAGTTTCCCAGCTGACTGGTACATCGAATTCATTGAGAATAGGAAGGGCTGGTTCAATTCATTTCCATCCCTTGTATCGCAGTCATTTTCTGCAACGACGCGTAAGGATTGATTACCATAGCAACAGTGTTTTAGCTTGTACTACTGTGAATGTGGTTAATGATAATAGAATTATCTAGTCATTTTAAATCCTGTTATGTTATTAGGTCATCTGAACCATCCTCTTAGTATGTACTGAGTTATTCCCTGTAGCCTATCTTGTAGTCCTTTGTCCATGCAGCTTTTACATGTGTTGAGCAGTGGGGATTCTGCTTCTTCCCTTGGGACACTTTCACAATCTGATATATCACCCCATTAAGGATTTTCTTCTGATATTTAGCCTTATTTCACCTCCTTTCTCCCAGCTACATGGATTTATACCACATGGAAGTTCTGTTCCAGTCTTCTTCCCTATCAAGCATTTGTAATTAATCCTTCTTCTTTACCTGCACCAGAATATAACAGCTCTGTATTTTACGCTTTTTGGGATTTTCTTACAGGGAAAAGCAGGTTTCTAAACCCAGCATCTCTTCTTCTTCTTGACGACCTCATTTTGATAGGAAAGTGCCTAGTACTCAAATGCTACCTAGATGATCTGAAGTGCGTAGACAAAGAACATGCAACTTTCCAGTGCTTAAATATGTTTGCTTCAGCATATGCACCACTAGAATGCTGATTCTTCTGTGTGCATGTGTGCCCTGCTCCATCTGATGTCTGTAGCAGTGCGTGGTCTCATAAAGGTCAAGAGATGCTCCTTAACCCTTGCCACAAGTCAGCAGGAGTAACCTCTCAGTCTGCCCCCCTTGTATGACCAGTTGAAGTGTGGATGGACGTAGATGTCTCTGCTGTCCTCCACGTACACGGGTCGCATACTTTATCCTCTCTTGTTACTTCCTATGTTCCTAAATCCTTTCTACCTACATTGCTTTTCCAACATGAAAAGAAATAATTTCCAGTCATGTCCAAAGAGACATACAAATGGAAATGCAGTTGTCCTGCTCTACTTCAGGCATTGCACAGTCTGTGCTATGTGTAGCTTGGCTAGATCAGGAATGCGTTTAAAACAGGAAAAATAAAGTACTTTTCTATATAGTGAGGCCACGGGTTGCCTGTGTATGTATTACATCATTGTCATACTCTGTCTGCTTTCTCAAAAGTTGCTGTGGATTTGGTAAGTAAGGCAGAAGGGTATTGGCATCCTTCCAGCAATCTGTTGTTCTCACTGCTATTTACGCTTTTTGACTAATTTTCCTCATTACTATTTGATGCCATACAGTTCCCCATTTCTTTTGTTTTTATTAATCTACAGTATAAATAAGTGCACACTACATTAATATTCATCCATACTACCCCAGGAGTGCAGAAGTCTGGGAAATGGCATTTGAAATTACTTCTAGAGCTACATTTGCTGCAAAAATACTTGATGCTGCAGTAAAAAACAGGTATATTAAATCTACCTCTGTATTATTATCAATTAATTCTTTACTTTTTGGTGATTTTTGCTGGGCCTTTTTTGAGAGGTGGTGCTACTTTTTCCAAGATTCTTCCCTTTGAGACTTAGACTAGATTGCATTTCTCAGAATGCATTATCTTACATTTATTCAAGTTTCAATTTCCTCAGTAACCAGGCTTCTCAGTCCACCAGTGTGATATATATATCTGGAAAGTCTCGCAAAGCTCATTGATCACGTTTTAAAAGATTGTTTTAAACCTAAGTTGTATTTCACTGGGAAATTTCATCACTTTATTTTTAACTTGCTCTTCCAGATTATTAATTCTTTAGGTAACATTATCTTGCTGTCAGTCCCTTAGGAAAGTATTAGCTTTTCTATTTTAAAGATTGTTTCAATGTTCTTTTGTTTCTGTGTGTATATACACGCTCATTCTTTTTCTCTGTTCGTTATTGCCTTCAACCTGGCCATATGTAAGGAGAGAAAGACAAGTGCCTTTCATTAATTGTAAGGATTCCTCTTGCCTGCACTGTCTAGAATACATGTGTGCAAGATATTTCTTCAAGTTTTGTTGTTTGATTGTTTTTTTTTTAATTAAATCAAACTGCAAAAAGATTATAACTATTAATATTAAGGAACTATTCTGAGCCTGTGTAGCTGAGGATAGACCACAAAAAAAGAGTGGGGAACCTGCTGATTTTAGTGAATGAGAATTCACGGGTTTTAAACTCATCTGTTTGTTTCTTCCAATATTTTCTTCAAATCATATCATTCTGTGTGAACGCCATGAGCTTTATTAATTTCAGTGAGAAACCACAACCTTTGTCACAAATTTTTATTTTTTTTTTTAAACTGGCCTCGCCTTTATACTGAATAGGTTCTTAATTATAAGCAGTGACCTTTATCTTATTTCAAAGGTTCACTCTCTAGTCTCTTCAAGATTTGATGAGAAAGCAGATGACTTTCTCCGTCCCATCTAGTCAGGAGTATTGGTAGGCCACTATTGTCCTTTCTCAAATTTGCTGGCATTTGAGGAAGTACCAGATACACTCCAGTCCTAATGACATCAAGCCTAACTTCCCAAGGATGAGAGAAAAGCCTGTTCTGCCCATCTGCTTAGTCTGAAACCCAAAGTATTCTGTGAAAGTGGAAAGTGGAAGTGCCCGAAGATCTTGCCCAGGGATGCAGTGGAAGAAGCGTTCAGTGCAGTTTGATTTCTAAAGTTGCTTCTTTCTGAAACCCCAGCATTTGCTTGTCCTTCAGGTTTCTTCAAGCTTTCCTTTCATAGTTTGACAAAAAAAAGCTTCAGAATGGTAGGATAATAGTGCCTGCTTCCCCTGGTTTCCTAAAAGTAGTTTTTTTTCCAGTTTCAGAAAATAGGTATGAAGAGTTAAAGCAAAATAAACATTTCTTCAAGGAGGCCTTAGTCTGGACTAGCTTCATTGACTGCGCATCTGGGATTCAGATGTGGTTTATGGGAAATTGATAACAAGTTCCTGTACATTTGGAAACCCTCAGCTTGGCTTTAGCTAGTTTATAACTGATTAAGTGACAACTAAGAAAACCTTACGTCAAAGTTGGAATGTTTAAATGTGGGGTTTAACAGTGTCTACCTCCTTTTAATCCTATATGACACAAGTTGTTCTGGTTCCTTATCGAATTTTGTTCCCCAAAATGCTATTGTTAACCTTAAAAGAGCGTTTATGTAGACATCTATGTATGCCTCTGTCTTAATTTGATCTATCTGAGGAAGACGGTGGAATTTGAGTAATTTGTATGAAGTTGTTTAGGTAACTATTTATGTTGTGACAAATGAAGTTCTGCTGTAGATTAGAAACTGGCAGAGAGAAAACAATTATAGAAAATAGGTCAGCAGTATACAAGGGCAAGGGGGATTTATTCCTGGAAAGCATGCTCGTTTTGAAAGAGGAGGAGTGCTGAGATTGCAACTTTAGTGAACAAGACACAATTATTTAGATTAGTTGAAAATAGGTAGGATTTTGAAGGAGGCAATAGAAGAGGGATGAGATTGGACATAGAGCTGTGCGAGTTACTGAATGTTGAAATGAATGCCTTGAGCTGTATGCGAAACTGCAGATCAACAGTATCCTTTCAAACAACTTTCTGAGGCCACAGTGTTAGAGGCATTTTAAGTCATCTCTCCTGCTGAAAGAAGCAATCTTGGCCATGCTTTGCTTCCTCCCTTGTGCCTCCCTAAGCTTTAATGAGACTGTTAATTAGACTGAACTGGACCAGCCTGGGAAATGTAACCAATTAAATTTGGTTCTATTAAACATTAATTTTAATTTAGATCTTTTGTGTAAAGATACAAATGCTTGAATAAGCAGAAAGGAGAAGGTGGACGGAGGGATCCAGTGATGAATGTGACCATCTAGGGATGGGAAAAGATGGGACTTCCTCTTTCGACAGACCACATCTGTGGATTGCTCTGGCCTTGCAGCATGCTGAAGTGCTGGGCTGAGGTGTTATTATGGGCAACACAGTGGAAATAAAATTGCTTGGAAATACTGCACCTCCATCACATGTGCTGAATTCAGTCCCTACTGCTCTGACTTGGGGCGAAAAAGGAAAGGAAAGAATTACAAAGGGAGACAAGGTCTCTGAGAAGAAGTTTAAAAAAAATAATTATATTGAGAAGTTGGTACAAATGGCACTAAATGAGTTATTTCTTGAAAGGCCTTTTTTGTATAACTTAGAGTTAATTTGCAGAGTGCCTCTGGAGCTGTGGGTCTAGCACATGTGTGATGTTTGTTCCTCAGTACATTTTAGACAAGAGATCTTCTTTGGTGTCCCTGGAGAGCTTAGTGAGGTGGTGGTGATGATGATGCAGTATGGCTGTTGATCATGTTTCACCACGTGTCGTGTAAGAGTTTTGCGTGGTGAGGGGAGCGGTGCACATGCTGGTGGGGTCTCTGGACCAAACCTCTCTGAGGGAACCACTGCTTTCCCCAGCCTCTCTCCAGCCACCAGCCTCCAGGGGCGACGAGGCCTGCGGTGCTGTCTGCTGCCCTGAACGGGGAATGACTTACTGTCTGCAATGATGAGTCTTGATGGTTTTTTGATGTTTTCAGAAATTTGCTTAGCGCTATTTTATTTTTTAAAGTGTGCCTTTTGGTTCACTTCAGGAATATGTGCGAGCATTTTACGTTTTTCTGAAAGTAAGGCTCTGTCTATCTCCGAGAGACCACCCCCAAACTAAAGCATCTGAGGCTGGAGATGGACCTTAAAAATCTGGAAAGAAATCTTCTGTGCCTCAGTTTCCTCAAATAAAGAAAGAATTTGGAGAATGACTTTTAATCTTCTTCCTGAGGCTGCAGTGAAGCTAAAGCCATTATTGTCCATGAAGCGCTTTTGCCATACCATGCTGGAGGGCACTACAGAAGTACTGAGTACTATTTATTTTAAATTTGATTTAATGCTTTTGATTAAAAAATTAATAAAATTGTCATAGAGCAGATTGTAACCCTGTAGGCACTTGGAATGGAGCGTTCGTAAATGAAGCATTTACTGAGAAGTTTGAAATTGTTTTTCATGTTGACTTCAGCAAAACAAATTGAGCAAAGAACAATGAAAAATGCTATAGTATTTTCTGTTATTAAAATGGTGAACTTGTTTGGTGCCTAAGGTAAAATCCATGTTGTGCAAAAGACCAAAAAGCAAAATGCTACAGCATAACAGGGGAACTCAACTGAAGCAATTTTAGTGGAGTTTCTCAGTGAAGGATGAGGTGAAAAGCATGAAGTGGCACGCAACTGTGCGATTTGGCAAAAGAGAAGTAAAAGATAGAACTGCAAAATGGTAAAAGCTCATCACTTAAACTTTGCACAGGAGCCGAGAGCAGGCTTGGGTGCCTCCTGCCTCTGCGGCAGGGCTGGGTGCCCTGCATTGCCATCGCTGTGCCGGGGCTCCCTTGGGAGCTCCCTTCCTCCCTTGGGACTTGGGCTGGGACCTTGCCTAGTTTTCTTCCTTTAGAGGGAAGAAGAGCCGAAATGGGAAGAATTAACATTTAGCTGTGCAAGTTAGGGATCCCTTAGTGCGGGTGTGTTTGCTATCTATGTAGTGTGTAACACAAAAGACCTTTAAAACAGGTAAGTAGGTATTCTTTCTTCCCAGCACTAGGAATTTAAACAAAAAAGTCATAAATCGAAGCTATATGTTAGCAAATCCTAGCAAATAAGAACCGAAGATGAATTACTGTCTAAATGAGTGGAAACCCATGTACTTTTCTTTAAGGAAAATGCTAAAATAGTATAATTATGTTTTCCTAGTTTTTTGGGCGAAATTAACAGGATGATTTTTAGTGACAAAAACCCAAACTCTTTGAAAGTTTTGTTTCCTAAATGAGATGAAATTCAAAGCTGAAGAACACGTGCTAACTTTAAACTCCCACCGATGTAGGGACTTTTATGTTATTGGAAAACAGATATTTTAATTACATTTTTAAAAAGCCAAGTCTTTAATAAGCTTTCTGATGTCATCTCTAAACGGTCCTGAGCCATGCCGAGAAAAATAACCGGAACTGAATTTTGTTATTAAGATGCCTGTGTGAGTAAAATAATGTTTTGTGTGACGGAGAACAGTGCTATACTTTTAGCTTGCTTCTAAATTGACTCTTTCGTTCAGTACTCGAGGGGATCGAACTGTTCTGTACTTGGCTGAAGGTAGTGAAATCCTCGTGTGCTGATACAGATCTGCAAATCGAGCAACAAGGGACTATTTCAGATTAAAAAAGAAAAAAGAAATGAATAAGGATAAAAGAGCTATGAGACCTGTTTGAAAATTGCCTAATGACAAATTCAAGTTGCTAAATAAGAAATGCTTTTTGTATCTTAAAAAAAAAAGAAAAAAAGTCCTCAGAAGGATGAAAATCACGGTCTTTGAAAAGGTGAGGTGAATAGTAATATATTCAGGAGCGTTACAGGGAAAATGTGAAGTGATTTATGCAGAATTTTCTCCTTTCCTTTGTCTCGATATCAAGGGGAAGCTATGTGACTCATCTATAATACATCTCCACTGAAGTCTTTCAGATCTCTAAACTTATAGGTGGAGGCATGTACATTTGGTTTTCTGCAGGGGAAAAAAGCGTGTGTCCCAATTCCATGTAGCCGTTGTCATTTCTTCAGGTTTTAAAAATCACACCGGACTTAATGACTTTTTTTTTAATGTCTGTATACAGAATAAGATAACTTGTCAGATTAAAGGAAAAAAGTATTTAAAATTCTGTTGTTCTACATTAGTTACAAGCAGGTGAACTCAGTGTGAATCTATTTATAGGAGAACTAATGGATGTGCCTAATTTGACCTACTTTAGACTACTCAATGGAAAATACAAACACGCTGTAGTTGTACCACTGCCGTGTAATTTATTTTTACTTACTTCGAGAACAAAATAATGTCAGGCCATTGTGACCTTCTAAATATACATATATAATATATATATATATATATATTTAGAAGCACATATATCTATATAGTTCCTGGATGCCATAGTGAGAAGTATATTGTGGGTATTTTTTCCTTGCATAAACATCAACTTCTCCATATAAAATGAATGTTAGTTTTTTGTTCTTTGCTGGTCCTGAAATCCCAGATCTGTATAACCCGGAATTGTTATTGAACTCAATTTCTTAAAGAAAACTAGACTTCATTTTTAAAAAGTACTCCTGTTGTGAAATAATTCAAGTAAAGTATCTTCTGCCGATGCAGGGGCAATTTTCTCTATATTAAGTGGCTATTATATGAGTTAACCAGGGGTGATTGTGGTACATATAGACGCATATGTATGCATCAGTTAACATGATGAAAGGGAAAATAAATGGTATATGAAGTCAGGAACCAGAAGTGTGTTTGTTACATGGCAAGTGCCGCACACTCATGTTGGCTCACCATGTGGGCATGTCTCCGTAATTGAGGTAATTCCTGCTTTGTTCAAGGTAAATGATAAAAGAACCTGCACAAAACCAGGCCTGGCCTTTGAGCTAAACTTTGCAGGGGAATTTGATTATACATTGACCTATAATTGTGGCCTTGTTTCAAGTAAAGCTGATAACTGTTTCCATTAAAAATATTTCCCATGACTCTGACATCAAAGTATGACTTTGAATCTGTATTTAGTATGAACCCTAATATTTGTTTTACACTGACAGATCCTGGTGGTCTATATGTCAGTCTGTGAATCATATGACAAGAGTATAGAATTTCAGAGATTTGAACATGGAAATGGTCTGTAGATAAGCCTTATTTAAAACAAACAAAGACCATAGACTTTCGCCTGTGAAACAGATATGTTTTGGATCCTGAGGAAAAACAGAAAGCAGAATAAAAACTGTAACTAGGCAGTTACACAAAATGAACCCATTTTATTTTTAAGGCAACAAGCAATTTGAGGTAATTTGATATAGTTGTACGTGGAACTATGAAATTAGTACTTCTCTATGTAATGCAAGGGACACACCTAGAATTTGTTACTGATCAAATCTTCAGAAAGCTCTTTAGATGCTTTGGTTAATACTGAAAATGTGGAATCCATGCTTTTAATCCATACTTCAAATATTCAGCAGATAAGAGGTTAGTACTTTCTTGTTGAATCTAATCTTTTGGTTGACTTTCTATCATTGTGTTGCTTTCTAAAAACTCTTTTTGGTGAACTCCCCAACAGGCGACACTGTTAGTCCTGGGGTGCCCCGTTTGGTCATGCCAAACCTTTTCTGGCTGTTCCTGTTTGCTGTGGTTGGTTTTGCTTATAGTTTGCTCTGTGAGTGAACTCTCACACAAATCCATTATGTGATGAAATGTCTTGAGTTTTGTAAATCTTCAGAAACTTTACATCTAATAAAATGTTTAAAAAGTACATTATGGACTGCAAGTATTACCAGGTGATAAGAAAATGAATAGGTGAAGCTCGCCTGGTATCTTTGAGCAAGAAGAGGCATTTTGTGGCTCAGCATCCTCAGCTGCCGCTGCGACAATTAAGATCCATTTTAATATTACTGCTTTTCAAAGTGTCATACCTGAGTATCTTATCTTTATTTGTCTTTGCAAACATGGAGTATTATCCCCAAAATAGTAATAGAGAAATGCACTTTTAAGTGATTTTTGCCACTATTGTATAGCATGTTGGTGTAGGAATTAACAAAGGACTCAATGTTGTCTTCAGTTTAAGTCTGTCTTAAGTTTGATATGAGAAAAAGATCACCAAGCTGCTGCCGGGTTCAATTAGGCAACAATTTACCCATTTTTCAATGAACAGAAATTTATGGCACTGAATTACAAGCATTATAGTATTTTCTAATATGCTATAACTATTATGGTGATGCATATTCTTTCTGGACTTAGAGCTGTTGCAAAATGGCTGACCATGAAATAGTTGTGCTACAATAACACTTGAGTCTTCCTTAAAATGTCCCTTAAATACAATCTGGTGGGAACAGCCACATTATTTTTGTTATCCATTTGATATTTGCCAGCTGTAGAGGAACCTTGATGTATGGATTTGTTACGGTAGCTATCATTTTACAGCACACCTCCTCCCTCTGCCTCCCACCTTGGACTGTCAGTAGTCCGGCAGAAGTCACTGAAGTGGGCTGGAGTGGGCTGCCCTCAGCCTGGGGAAAACAAATGTTGTAGTTTTCACCCAAACAGAGAATACTGTCTATGAGATATGATTACAAATAGGCATTGTGAAATGATTGAGAATCAGCGTTGCTTTAGACATTACTCTGGTTTTCTTTCTCTATCAGATCCCATTTTTTGTTGTTTCCCTTGGGTGGGTTTGCTGAGTTGCTTAAGTATTTGCAATTTTTTTTTTCTTTTTTTTTTTTTCCTTCCCCTTTTTTCCCCCCTCACTATTCTTTCTCTGCTGGTAGGCATAGACCATTCGGCTACATTAATTAACAAGCATGTTCGATCAACAACAAAAAACCCCTTTGAGTTTTAATGCATTTCATGCTGTTTGTTGGCAAGCTACCACTGTAAGGTCATGTCTGAGATATTCTTTACTGCAAAGAAGCAGAACCAGCAAAATGTCTCAAGTTAAATTCACTGGCAAGAAAACCTTTTATCTAACCTACTAAAACTCTTAAAAGGCTCTTGTACTTTTCGGTGCTGTCTACAGTGCCTACTGTAAAAAAGAATTAACTGCAGCATCATCTAGTAAAAAGCTTTTTTAGTGGAAGCTCCGTTAAATGGCCGAGCAGTATTTGTGTTGTGGTCCTGCCATTAGCCTGGCTAGCTGTGCCATAGGGGTGTGTGCCACCAAATTGTTACTGAGTAGATCTGTGTGATTTCAGTGACATATCACAGGTTATTGAGCCCCTACAGACTATGGACTTCAGTAAACCTCTAAACTAATACGTGCTACAAAATAATTGAGATATCGTAGGGCTTGATCAGTTTTTATTAGTATTACAAGGCTTTTAATATATATTTTAAGAGGAGTCATTAGACATTAGGTAGTTAATCAAAACTGAATGAAGTGTCATATAGGTTTGTCAAAGGAAGGTTGTATCAAATTATATTCATTGGCTATCTGGTGTTCTGCTTTTTGGACAATAGGAAATCAAATACATCTCTCTCTAAATCTGCAAAAACATTTTCTTTCAAGGCGCTTCACAACAGAAATAGTGCCATCATGAAGCCAACCAGTTTTAAGGCTCAGTTTGATCAGTTTATTAAATGGGAAATAAGAGATGATTGCCTGTGATAGCAGGGGATGAATTTGATATTCATCAGAGACCTGGGAAATCCCTTCCATTCTGTGCTGCTCTGTCTCTATGTGATATCTATTCACTGATTTGACTGAGCAAGGCAAATTTCATTTTAGAGTAGTGAGGCATATAGAAACTATATGAATATTGCTGTTTCTAATTGTGGGATGACCATCCTGCACAAGGATGTGAATAACACAGGGATGATTGAGATGTAAGGAGAATATTAACTCATATATATAAAAAAGATTAAATCCATTTTTGTGGGTTTCTTTTTGTTGTTGTTGTTTAAGTGGATGATGATTTTATGTTAGGTTTCTCTCTCCTCTTTCTCCCCCTCGATTACTGATAATAGCAGTGCACCTAGGATAGGACTGATGTGGATTACACAAAGCTCTTACCTAATTATTTGTGCATATATATGTTTGTGTTCAAGAGAGAGAAACCCCATTTCTTTTTATTCAATAACTTTTGTTTTTTTCCCCCATGTGATCTTTCTAACTGCTCTTCAGATTTGATTGAAAATTGCCATTCTCTGGAGATTTGGCCGGTTAATCAAGAAGTGAGAACATTAACACAAAAGCCTGATGCTGGTATATTTGTGCTAGTTAAGACACAGGAAATAGGTCCCTTAGGAGCAGTTTCCTATCAAGTCTGATCATACAGAGACAGAACCTACTTTATGTTGCAAGGACCAAACAAACATTTATAAAACACGGCTGCCAGGAGACTAATAGCAAATGAGGTCTCTTCTTCCATAATCATTACAGAGAAGTGCAAGAGAATAAAAAGAGAAAGACGAAGGGAAGGGCACATTTTAATAACATAAGCATTATTTTTGTTGTGTCCCAGCTGAAGAAAAAGATACCGGTGTGCAGTCTTACAGGAGCTTTCTGTTATTGATAATATGTTTTTCTCTACATTAAAATCCAAAGTACCTGTTGGAAGTTATATACTGTTCCTTTCTGTTTGGTATCTATAGTATTTTCACTCACTACACTAAAATTTAAAAAAAATTAAACGCTAAAAAACAAACAAGTGTGAATTCTTCTTCCAAAACACAGAGGCTGTTTATTGAAGGGCTTTTATTTGCAGAGGGGTATGTCTGATACATTTATCACCTGTTGCTCACACTGGTAGCTCTGCCAGTTTAGCGCGATGGTTGCAATGTTTGCCACTTCAAGACCCTGCTTTCTGTTGCGAATGCTAGTAAGAGTGCCAGAAGTGTTGTATAATGAGAACTTCCACCCCGTGTGAAAATACTTTGCTGCAGTTATTCTGCAGGCTAGTAAAAATACAAACCAGATCTAATTACGTTTTAAAAGATGGTTCCTTTTTATAGCTCTTGTGCACCCATGTGAGCCCATCTTTCTGCTGAGGCTGGATCTCTTGTTCAGTTAACGACTTCACAAGTCAGAAAAAAATTTCATTTGTGTACAATGAGAACAGATTTACTACAATTTGCAGCTAAATTTCCCAGACTTTTTCTTTTCACTGAGTACGTTACATCTCGGTGTGGTTGAGCGTGCTTTCCCAGAGAAGGGCACCTGCTGTGGAATGGGGCTGGGTGCTGATGCTGAGCGCTGGTACCCTGGCTGTCCTGGCTTTCCATAATGCCCTTCCTGGCACTTGGACAAGGTGGAGGATTAAGCTCTCTGAATTGAGTGTAAGTTAACAGCTAAGTCAGGGCAGGAAGACGCAGGCTTGGGAGAAGGAGCCTGTACTTGGTTTTGGAGATGCAGGTAGAGACACAAGAGGAATGGATATAACACTGAGGGTTGCAGAAGTGGACGAGGAGGTTGGTGGTGAAACCTTAGCGCACCTCCATGCACGTATGTGTTGCGATAACCTTTACTTGCAGCTTCCCTTTCTTTAGTGGTAATCGGGATTTACTCAGCGCGCAGGATACTCACTGTTTACACAAGTCAGGTTTTTTCTCTTGCGTTGGCCAGTGTTGCTGACCTTGCTGTGGAGTGCTCAAGTCATTTGGGTCGTTTACTCTCTTTCATACAGCCGTTATCACTAAAATACCCAATCACTTTCTGGACAATAATGAAATAGTAGTTATATCCCTCTGAACTGAAAAAAACCCAACCCAAACTCAAACAGCTTTACTCCCATTTTTTTCAGTTATTGGTAGAATGGAGATGCTGGTTTCGAATTTGAGAGATGGGATTAAGTGTTCAGAGAAGACAGATTTACACAGAACACTTATGTGCCTTCAGAGCCCATTTCCCATTGTGTCCGGCTGAAGTAGATTGTAATCAGCATTTACTCGGACAAGGCACCTAGAAATGAAGACTGCACAAATGAAACGTGTAGGAATTTAAGTGACGGCACTAACTTTATTCAGACTGTCTGGCTGCTATTGAGTTTTCTGCAAGTAATCGTCTAAAGAAGACGAGGGAACGTGAAGAAGTTCTGCTTATGTTTTTGGGGAGTTCATTACAAGTGTATTGAACAGCAGAAATGAGTGGGAAAGTGCTTCTTTGAAGATGAAGTAGTGGCTGGTAGTAATTGTGGATTTGTCGGAGGCGGAAGCTGATATTTTGGTAATGACAGATAAAATGTCCGGTAAAATAGGGAAGGCATAGCTGGTTTTGAGCTTTGGAAATAAAACAAGGCAGTCTTCACGCAGAAATAATCTCAGAAAATGTAATTAAAGGGTCCGTTTGGGTTCATATATATTGAATAAGGTTCTGTTGGCAAGCGTAATGCTAACATTTCTTAACTCTGAGGATTTCTTCAAAAAAGTAAAACAAATTGGCAACTTTTCATATGTATTTCATTAATGCTGTGCAGGTGAACTGTGAAATAGACCTTTCTGTATGCAGAACTGCTAGCATTGGTAGTCCATTTTGAGCAGTTAAGAGTTTTTGAGTCGTTAATTTTATTGCAGAACTTGGAACAATAATTTTAAAAAAAAAGTTGTAGGTTTTTTTGTTGTTGTTTTGTTGGTTTCTTTTTTTTTTTTTTTGAACAATGGCTTGACTTGCTTTAGCACCTACATAAACTTTTTTTTAAAAAAATAATATTTGCAGGAATCTGCTACTGTGTACCTGTGCACAAACTTGATTCTTATAGGACACAGCGATTTTGTACAGATCCATTTAAAAGTAAAAAGAACTCTCTGAAATTCCTAATTCTCTTAAACTAAGAAAAATTTTAAGAACTTTGCTTTCTTTTTGGTGCCATTGCATTTTTTTCGTCTCCGTATAAGTAGCCTAAATACATGACAGGTGGCATATGTGCTTTATGGACAGTTACATCCATGTCTGGTGGCACAGGGAGGATCGGGTGAGAAGCCCTGGCTGAGTCATCTCAGCAAAAGGGAATTGGGGCAATTTTACACTGAACACATGAGGGTGTGTGGAAGTACACTGGAAGAGGTGCTTTACATTTTCCACTGTGCTGTAAAAAGGAAATGATATTTTAATTACTACATTTCAGTTTTGTGGAAAAAAAATCATTCTGTCTGTAGTGGCTGTACATTAAAAGGTGTATCTTTTGATATATCAGGGATCGGTATTTATTTATAGAAAGAAAAGAAGCCTTGCAAGTTTGGGAGTTGGCTCAAATTAGTTATTTCTGAGAAACGTCTGCAATAATATCCATCTGGCTTCTCAGAAACTTTCTTGGTCTTCTAAATGTCCTTTTCCATGGTTTACCTCATGGTAGCACATCCAGGTGGAATTTGCCTTTCAGAAGCAAGCTACTTTCCAAATAAATAATTGCTTGATGCAGAGATTTTCACAGCTAGTTACTTTTCTTAGTAAATCAGAATTTTAAGTCAAATCCCTCTGCAGGTGTCCAATTTTTCTCTCCGTTCACTTCAATGTAAATCAAAATCTGTGTTATTTTGAGAAGAAAAGAGAGCCTGATTACTGTAATATTAAAGATTTTTAAAAGGATACATCATACATCTGTTGATTATGGTAGTAGTACTTTCGTTAGGGCTGTGATTCCTCCTCTAAGCACCTATTTACAGGCACATGCATGTTTTTGATACAGATCTGTCTGGCCGGGAGAAGCCAGACAGAGGCATGTGGGAGCTGCTGTTTCTTAATTGCTTGGATAACTGACAGTGAGTCTGGTTCCAAAACTTGCTGTGTTTATAATTCTCGATACAAAAGGCACAAAAAGTAGATGTGACGGTGCCAGATAGCATCTGTTTTACATAGCTTTCGGTCTGCAGTTACTGATGTGTTATATGCTGATACTAAAAGATACAGTATGGGCAGGAGGCAGGTAAGTTGACTGTTGCCTTCATCCTGTCTGTGCTCGGGGTCAGGCAGGGGGATGCTCCTTCCCTTGGTAGAATAAACTTCTGGACCACCAGGTGGGATGGAAGGAAAGAAAATGGGATGTGCAACAAATGGAGAGGCTTAAGGGTTAGCTGACATCTGGAGGCTCTGGGAATGAAAGCAAAGCACCATTAGGGGTGGGAAGTGGTAGAAAGAAGGATTTCCACAAGGATTTAGCTCAAGTCTTGCACGGTGGGCTGTGTCTCAGGAGGGCACTGAAAGTGGGTCTGTCAAGAGCAAGGCCGAAGGACTGTTGCAAAGACCAAGTGGGGCGAGGGCAGTTTTGTTTACAGGCTTACTTTAAACTAGTCAAGGATTAAACCTGTGGGTCTGGAAGATGCTAAATTGTAGGACCCAAGTGGCAGATGAATGGTGCTTACATTGTACATATATAGATGTCTGCTAAAATGACACAGCATAAAGCCAAGCATTTCTCTGTTCACAGAGGCATATCTACTGGTAGGTAGGATGTCATTTCAGTCTCCTCTTACATGGATTTATACTTATCGTATGTTTGCTTGAAAAGACCACACATGGAAAATTGCCAAAGACATTGTATTAACAAAATCGTATTAATTTGTGATGACCTTTTATCATAGCTGAAATTCAAAATTGTGTTTCATCAGCAACTCTGACTTTAGACTTGGAGATACTAGCTTCAGTGCAATATGAATACTTACGTAGTTTTCTACAGTCACCAGCGTCCCTAACTTCAAAACGAGAAACCCATAGCAACAGTGATTTCCAAGATGCTGTATGAAACAAGGGGGAACACTTCTTTTTAATGTGAAATAACTCCAACTTTTTTCATTTTTCTATATATACACCTTTCTGCATATAACTTTAGAATTGTCATGCAGATTTGAATATTTATTATTTTTAAACTTTATGCAGTGGTACATACAGAATTTCAGCTGAAATCCGTAAATATGGATGATGTAAATGTAGATGTAAACACTAGCTTATGTCATATTTATGATTTATATGGAGTGTCCTTTATATTGGGTTTATAAGCAACTTTTACTATATGGAAAATATTTTATTTTGAGTTCTTGTTTACATTCATAAAGCAGTTCAAGGCAGGTTCAAGATGCTGGTTAACCTTTGAAATGTATTACTTGCCTAGTGCTTAACAGAGATAGATGACGAAGAAGTGCATATTAAAGCCTCTCAAAACACAGGATCATCAATCTTCAAGTAGCCTGGCTTCATGCAGCGCGCTGCTATCCAAGGATGCACAAGGCATATCTACAGCCCACGGAAGCCTGCTGCATCCAGCCAGGTCCTGCTTTTGCAGATTCTCAGTGGAAATGTCAATTGGACATTACCAACTGCCTCTGCCTGCCTTTAATATCTCTTCAATAATTTAATATATTGTCTGACTCTGTGTGCTGAACTCATAACCTATCACTTCTTATTTTACTGACTTGGTGGCTCTGACTCTAGAATCTAAGTCCTTGTTTGAAACCCACTGCTCACACTTCATAGTATTTTCTGTTTGGTCACACGGGTAATTGAAAGTATAAGCTTCTAATAAGTAACATGGATATAAGAACGGTTTTAGATCTTCTTACTGGTAGTCCTTGAATTACCTTGATCTAAATTTGAAAGTACAGCATTCACCACTTTGACATTAAAATTATATATTCGGTGAATAATGTATGTACTTTTTGGAAAGTCAAATTAAAAATAAAATCAATTGGTAAGCATTAGAGCCTCACGTAACTCTTTGATGTCAGCCTTTTCTGGCATGCTATTAATAAAGGCCTGTGATAAAATGTTTAAAGAGGTCTTGGTGCTTTATGGAATTATACAAGCTGCATTTTCTTATACTGTTTTTAACTCTTTGCAAATGAGTCCGAGTGAGCTGCCTTGTGTATTCATTCGAGTCCCAAGTAACCTGCCCAGGGAGAGCTTGGGAGGAGTTTCCCCAGACACTGCCGACTGTCAGCTGATTCGGTGCTTTTACTTCGGTACCTTTTAAAAAAATGCTGGCTGTGATAGCTTCTGTGGCGTTGCTTTTACAACTGCAGTAAAATTAAGATATAAAACTGACTAAACTATGAATATCATTACAAAAACGCATAAAGCAACAAAAAACAATTTACATTTTCAGACAGCAACAGAAAAGATTTTTGTAGTTGTGGAAGCACACGTTTCTGCTGCACATGTGGTAACCCCAATAATCTGAAAATGGTAAAATGACATTATTAAAATTAGTAAATCTATTAAACTTAAGTTTAAATGATTTTTTTCCTTTTTTTTTTTTTTTAATATCTAGGATGAAGATCGAACAGAGGAGGACAAGGGCAGAGTTGAGCCTGTTGGACATGCAGACACTGGTTTGGAGAATGCTACCAATTTTTCCCTGGAGTAAGTTACTGGCAGAACACATTGTTTTAACGATGAGTCTGGAGACCGAACACAGACTAGCAAAAAACTCACAATAATTTAAGTGATACTGCTCTTAAGAAAGTGGGGCAGTCTTTTTTAGGTAATGTGTCATTTTGGTTTTAAACAATTTGCTTCATGGACCTTTTTAAAGCAGATTTTAAACAGTTCAAAAAGCCCATGTTAAAGATAAGCATAGGAAACTTGACATTTATAAGTGCTGATGCTACAGTAGGTTTTCTGCCTCAAAGAAGATGCTTATTTGATGGAACTCTGAAAACTTGACAGAAGGAATAGGGTCAGTGGTAGCACAAATAAATCAACAGGCAAGGATTTAAAAGGGGAAAATCTTAATTCCTGTCACCAGTTCACAGTCTACTGGGAAGATGTGCGTGGGGGGTCACATAAGTTATGTGGTCCAAAGGCTTGTACTTTGTGAATGGATCAAAACCGATGTTGTTTAGGACTGGGAAGCTCCTCCTAATTTTTAAAAAAATGAGTAAAGTATATTTTATTTCATCACAAGATACAGCATGCTTGACCTTTTTAATTTCATTGCAAAGAGTTGATCCGTACCTCACTATGGAATTAATGACAACATATCCCTTCTGCCCTTAAATTAAATCTTTTAAATTTATTAAACCTAAATTTTAAATAAAAATAAATCTTCTGCTCCGGTTACTTCTGAATTAAATTATGAATTAGGTGCAGAGGGTTTAAATGTTAGAGAAAGATTATGGTGACATCTATTAGGCAATACATGCTGAGTTTTACTTTGTTCGATTTACAAAATCTGTTACATTTTAAATTCCAAATGCTGTTTGCTAAATAGAGTTTGCAGAACTTCTGTCAAAATTAATGCCCCTTGGTGTTGCTTTTAAGTAACTTTTTGACTTTTCATCATCTGCTACTTCATTCTTTTCTGTTTTGATACCTTACATTTTTTGAATGTTTATTTGAAGTAGTTGGCCCAAACTTCTGAGAAAATCAGGAAGCAAAATTGAAACAGTCTCTCTTAGGAAGGGATCATTTCCTTCTATTTTCCATTTTACAGAGTTTAACATTTGAATTTGGGATTGATTTGTTTTTAGAAAAAGTATAATAAAAATGGGTGCCTAGACCTTAAGAATGCATTTTGGAAAAAAAGGAAGGTCACTGACTCAAGCAGTGGAGCAAGTTAAATAGTGTAGGCTGGATATGAAAACTGACTTCTTAAAATTTTTTATTTAAGCTGTGTTTCCAGTTATGAGAGTTCCTGATGAATCACAGTGATTTTCACTTACTCTTCCTCAGGCCTCAGTTTTATTTTAAGCTAATAGGAAAGTCGGAAAAAAGTTGATCATAGGGGGCAATAGAGTTACCAATAGCAAAAGATGTTTTTTAATGGAGCTTTTGGATGTGAAAGACTTTGCTTGATTCCGTTGAACTTCTTCGCACAAGAGTTAATGAAAACTTAGCCTTAATGTACAGTGGGAATGAAGTGAAGTTAGCCTATGCAGGAGCTGGAACAGGGAACATCACCAAATGCTGTAATGCTGTCAGTCTTAAAATGTTTGTCCAAGTCTGAAGAATAACATGGTTTTGGCTGATGCAGCCCTCCTATGCTTGCAATACTTTCTTGAGATAAACAATGGCAACAGGGATAGAGACCTTCCATTTGTTGTATTTAAAAAATGAGTTAAAAAAAATCAACCAGGAATTGCGGCATACGGCAGATGTAAAGGCTACCTTAAAAATATATTAAAAAAAATAATATGGAAGAAATATAAAACCAAAATATAACGCAGGATTTTTGTTGACTTCCTAACAATATGTGGTCTGGTTATTCTCAGACTCCAGATTAAGCGGTGCAAGCTTTTTTGGTGGGCCACCATATGATCAAGAGCTTATTGAAGGAAGTAGAAAATATTTTACTGCTGTCATAGGGTATTGGTCTTGCTCTTTGCTCCATTTCTGGATTAAATTTGATTTGTACACTTATGAGAAACAAGCTTCTCAAAGATCTGCGTGTATGTATATGAAGGGCCAGGAAATACGGAAAAAGTATGTAATACTAGAGAGACGCATAAGCCACAAATTTAGGTCATGGCTTTCGTTCAGATCTGTCACTTCCAGATTTACTGAGAGGTTTGGCCTTCACGTAGTATTTTCTTATTTGAGTATTTATAACTCTTTATGGTCTGCAGGCTATATTCCACCTTTCCAGATGTGGGCATGTTTCTAATGCATTACTAGATTTGGTCCAAATCTATTTCTAGAATTTTTGCATGTCTCTCTCTGAACCTGTACTTTCCTCTTTCAATTTTTTCCTCTCTACAGCAAAAAGTTTAATTGATAACTAGATGCATAGTTGCTTCAGGAGGATGTCAGGTTGATTGTGAATGTTATAGTTAAATCTTACTTTGGAACCTTTGCCTCGTAAGGAGATATGGATACAGCAAGCTTCCAGTAAAAGAAATGAAATTACAATAAAACAAATTAATGTGTTTTAAAACTAGAAGAATTTAATCAACTAAATATTTAATAATTCTCATTTGATTACGGAGTAGTTACATAAAAACTAATGTTAAGGGCACTCCCTAAGATAAAAAAATAAAGTGTGCAAGTGCTATGATCAGCATTTAGGCTTCTGAGGAAAAATTGTATGTGATATTTAAGGTATTTCTGCTCAGTGGTCCAAACAGTTAACTTTAAGTTTAACTTTAGAATAAGGAAAAAATAAAACAATATGCACGCGATGATGATACCTATTTTTATGTAGCAAACTAAGTTTACAAAAAATTATTTGATTTTTTGTTTTATTAATTGAACTATTTTTGATGATTGGTCTTCTTTCATGCCATCAGATTAATCTTCAGGTACGTAGCATTCCACAATGCTTTCATCACCATGACTTGGTTTCTGGAATGGTTTTGTTTTTCTGTGTATGTTTGTGTGGGGTTTTTTGGTTCCTTCACGGTTCATGTTCATATTCCCTCATTCGTCATTGTCTCACAGCGATATGGTAAAGCTCGTAGAAGTCTCCAACGTCGGTGGGCCTTTGGGAATCCATGTAGTGCCTTTCAGTGCCCGAGGCGGAAGGTAATGTATCGTGTAGGATTTTAATTGAATCATAACTTAATGTGTTTTGTCTTAGTTCTGTTAATTTTTTGTATTGTGTGCCTTTGCCTTTTGTAGAATATTGTATGATTTTCAAAAGGCAGTCTCAGTGATTAAGAAAGGTTGAAATGCGCGTTTACTGACTCGATACTTGGAATGGACTCTATAATGGAAAGGCTGTACTTAAGGGAGTTAGAACCGTGGGGTTCTAATAGAGGTTCTGTTGTGATCTCACAGGAAATTGAATTATGAGGACGTTTCCTTTTGGACTCCTAAAATTATAATTTGCTGCTTCGATTCAGGTGGATATGTATGCAGCGTTTCCCTGCTGACTATTTAGAGCCACAACTTCTCTCATAACAGCAGGAATCTAAACCAGAGGTGTCCTGTGCCTGCGCTTGATAAGAGTGGAAGAGAAAACGATCATCTCGCTTTCAATATTTACTGTTGTCCCATCTGTTGGGGTTAAAATGAAGTAGTAAAACCAGTTGAAAAATTCTGGTTTTGGGGAAGGTGAACCTATTTCGTTATATGACAGGCTGGAACTCTTGAAGTTGGATTATTTACAAAAAAGGTGTAAAGTAAGTCCTTTACATTAAAATATACAACGTGGGGGGTTAAATTACTAAACAGAATGGATCATCTCTAATGCTTACTTTGCTAAAGCAGAGTTTTAGCATTTAGGGTCATTAACATTGTCTCAGAAACATAGCTTAACTTTTATAGTAATTAGTGGTGGATTTGAAGTTTTTAAGTGTGTTGAAAAATGATAGTTCTTCAGGAATATATGCGAATATTATTTTGGTAACCTATATTCTAAGTAGACACTGTATTTTGGCTCTTTAAGGAAAAGAGGAACAAATACATATTTTAAAAAGTAATCTTTGATTACGCATGAAGGGGTGTTATGTTCTCACGTGTCTGTTGACCCAGCAGCAGTTTCAGTTTAGTAATTGAGAGAAAAATAACTTGCCATACTATACATACATATCTCTCTCTCAAATAACATCCTCTTAACATCCTCTTTTCAGAAACGATAAATGTATTTTTTCTTCTGTACCAAATATGTTTAAGGATTTTAAACACAGTATAAGAGCTTTATATGCACTTGTTACTTTAAACTCAATGCTTTCATAGCCATACTGACATGTATTATGAGAAAATGTAATTTTTTTTTCATCTAAGGCTACTTTTTCTGAGGACTACAAGTATTAAGAACAAACTTCCATAAAGTAGTAAAATCTTCTCTTCATAATCTGAAATTTAGTAAATTCAGTGTGGGGATGGAAAGGGCATGGGTGAATGGTACTTCAAACATAAGCTCAGAAGCAAATCCCATAAAGTTGGAAATGGTTGAAATGTTCACACAGTTATCTGGGATTTAGACAGCGTGAAGGCCAAGAAAAAGACCGGTTTAAGAATGTTGGCTGCCTACTAAGTACTTGTTTAATAAAATTGATGTTAGAAATGTAGACTTTGACATTTTGAATAAGAATTTTAACTCAAGTAAAATTCACGTCCAGGATGTTAATGTGGTTGTCAAGTCTGAGGTGAAGCTTAAACTGTTTATACATAATGAGAGCATGTAAAATGAAAAAGCCGTAAACACAGAAATAAAATATCTCTTTTTTTTTTTTTTAAGGATGCTAGCAATGTTAAGAGCTATGAAGGACTTTTAACTCTTTTTTTGCCCTGAGTTTGGGATTATATGATAAAGTTTTATTACAGGAAAGGCAATCTTAAATATAGATGTTCAGAATCAGGACGTACTTCAAAATCAAATTCTGTTACAAGGGAAATAATTTGTATATTAAAATGTGTCTACTTTTTCTTCATAATGCTGGAACTCCCCTCATTGAAAAATGGATGGTATGTGCAATTGCTGTTGGAGTTTTTTCGAACTCCTCCAAAATGATCTGCTGGAGGGGGAAGATACTCGGGTCCATGTCTTAAAAGTGTGGAGGAGCAGTCAGAGTTGGCGAGGACCTCGGATATTTCCATAACATTTCTCCCGTGCTCTCTGCATTGTAGTGGAATAAAAGCAGAGTTCATTACTTGGTGTGGATGATAAGCACTCATGTTGTACTGCTGCTTTACTGGCAGCTGTGCCCACACCTCTATATGTACGATTTTTTAATTTTTATTTTTATTTATTTTTTTTCTCACTCCTGGTCCCCCAGCTCTTTTGAGCAGATAAGAGACACCTGGTTCTACTTTTGCTAGATTCAGAGGGAGAGCAGGTGCCTGGCAGGGATCCTCTTCTTCCTCCTTGTTTCTCACTCTAGCACATGGCTGCTCTTTGTTCCTCCTCTGGCTGCAAAGCTCCGTGCTGCAGTGAACTAACTTGAGCAGGGGATCTGCTCAGTAGAAACCTAAATACACAAAACCAAACACAGGGCTCAGTAAAGATTTTGAGTGATGTCCAAAAAAGAAAAGATCTGATGTATCATACAATTTAGTCCATTGGCCCACTGTTGTTTTATATTTGTTTGGTATTCAGTTCGAGGTATGCTGTGTTTTCAATTATTTTTCTTCCAGTTCCTTGCTTTTGCTTTTGAAAATATTACTTAATAGGCAATGATTGTTAAATCAGTAATTTTAAAAAGTGGAAAAGTGTAAAGACATACTAAAGCAATTCTACCTTTTTTCCCCTGTGCAAAAAACAAGTGGCCTTCT